>ULGV01000005.1:1838075-1876273 GCA_900519065.1 Yarrowia hollandica | reverse complement strand
TGGGGGGGGGGGGCAGTATCGATCGCAAAATTGACAGGGCAGTGTAAAAAAGCCGCTACTGAGTGTTGTGCACGTGCTGGTTCTGATCGACTGGATCTGTGTATGAAATCAAGCAGTTGGTATTGGCACGGTCTCCAAGCTGCTGGGTTTCTTCTTTTCTCACTGTGTCGTGGGTCCAAAAAGGGTCTTGTGTTGTTTTTGTCGCTGGTTACTGTGATGGTGTGGTTACCATGTGATGCATATTATCATGCAATGCGGAGCCAAACTTTGTACAACATAGGACTATTACCGCAGCCCACATGCAGGAGTGTGGGGAAGGGCAGCGTGTGTATTTGGTCAATGAGAGGCAGAATAATTCTAGAAAACTCCTCATAAACTACACGCTCTGTCAAGATGCATGGTGGGTAATTTTTGTATATTTTTTAAAACAAAATTTGCTTAGATGAGACATCCTTTCATGCGAGATGTACCCTCGATGCACATAAAATTAATATCGGTAAACATCCAAAGCAAAAGGAGGGGTCAAGCTGACCAATTGACGTTTTTCAAATAGCAGACACCGCATTGAAGGTGAATGTATCACTGAGTAGTAGTTTTCTTTGTAGATTTTCCACAGAGTAGCTGAAACATTGTTGGCATTAGATGTGTCATGAATCATTTGTTACCAATTAGTGTCATGATGAGTGAGTGAAGAAGGAAGGTGTACTTTTATCAAAGGGAAACAGGTGACATCGATGACATCGAAGATACCCACTGTTCTAGAGTGGGGCCATAGAGCTGTCAGATCAAGTGAGGGGCAAATACACATACATCGTGCTTATAGTGGGGGAAACATAAAGCGCCTTAATACACACTGGAGTGAGGTGCTCGATCATATGGCATGAAATGAAGTTACCCAAACAGTTGTACATTATCATACACCTTTTTTCCAATCAATTAATCCAGGTACGATAGCTGCTGGTAGCTACCATGGAATTAAAGGGTAGCTTTTAGACTGAGGATTCACTCTGACAGTTTCTTTGTCTCCCGCCGCTGCCTGTGGGGAAGGAAGGTGGAGAAGCACTAAGGACAACATCACACCACAATAGCGACATCAAACGTAGATATTTGAAATTGTAAGTATACCGATACATGATACAAAACGAATATGAGTCTTTCGCCCAAAAATGAGATCAACGAAACTCGCTAATGGGTTGGAGGTCGCTGAAAAACGTTGAGGTAGTGAAAACCTTAAACAGAGTGAGACGGGAAAAAGAAATGAGAGACCAGAAAGAAAATACGAGAACTGCGATATTGAGATTGAAAAACACCACACCTGTATCTTACATGGTATCAAAAGACTCCAAAATATGCCCTGCTTATAAAGATGATGGCTGGAGGGCAGTATGAAGTTTATCTCAATTACGCTGATGTCTATCAGGTACCAACTCGAGGCAATTAGGCTATAAACTCGTACAATATACGACATCATCGATTCCATTAGCCACCGACACAGTCCACACAAAGATATTAAAAACTTAGGGAGGTGGTCTCTAATGGTTGCCACTCACTTGAAATCACCAGATAGCTACATCACCTGTTATGCTCCAAAGTCGAAGCCCCGACATATCGAACTCAACTGTCAAAACATACGATTCTGTAACTGATTTATACTTCTCGTCCTCTCACTCAGACTCAAGTCAAGTCCAAGTCTTCTAACATTCCAGTCACGCGGTCTTTTTATACGGTAATCCCCTGATCTTGCAGCAGACAAAGTTTTTTGCTTATAGAACCAGAGCTACTGGTTCTTGTACGCTACTCTCTGATAAGAGAACTTTTGAAAGGAAGGAACGAAAAACGACCAGGGCATAATATGCGCTCGTTTCTGCTTTTACACCAAACTGACAGCCCAATTTGGCTCTCGCTTGTTTGGTCGATTGAAAGGCTTGTCTCATGTGCTTCTTCGCATAAGCGTTTTTTCGTAGATGTGGGCATGTGTAAAGCAGAAAGGCCGTTGAGTCCATCACGTGACTTAAACATAGCTCGTGTGACTTTTTCCTTAATGAAATATTTTTGATTATTTAGAAGTGGCCATTATTTTATCAATATTGTTGATGGTATGATTTTTTTTTTGAATTTTCTCTAATTTTCTCTATTTTCTCTCACGTTTATTGATTTATTCCACTCTACATTTTACTCACGTGATCTCGAGTGGGTCTCCCAATGCGGAAAGACAGGTTAGGTTTTCTGCCGCTCTACTGTAAAAGGTTAGGGTTATAGGTGGTTGCTCCCAAGAGGGAAAAAGCAGTCCCAAAATTCACGTGATGGTTTTGCCGAAAAAAGGTTTTGGTCCCAACGGAAAACGACTCTGGTGATTCGTAAAATCAAAATCTGAATCTTTTCACAATTTGTTTACAAGTTCGACAACATTACGAAAATGAGCACCTTTGAACCTGTTGTTGTGATTGACGGTGAGTAACGAAAGCCGATGGCGCTATGAATACGACGACATGGATATGTTTTCCGCAGTGAATTATCGATATTGGACGGTGGTATGGACTGGACTAGGTGTTGAAGATTAGTACGAAAAGGACACAGAAGTAGTGGCACAGAAGGTGTGTCACAGAGGGAAGAGACACAGATGCGAGATGTAGTGTACGTCGTGCGTTTGTGTCAATGTCGAATTTGTGTCTTTGAAGTGCGAAAAATCCATCTCTAGTTCTGCCATGAAAAAAACTGCACATAGTCCTTGAAAAACTGCATATCCACATTTGCACACATACTAACTTCAGGAAAGGGACACCTCCTCGGTCGACTCGCCTCCACCGTTGCCAAGCAGATCCTCGACGGACAGAACATTGTCGTCGTTCGATGCGAGGCCCTTAACATCTCTCAGGAGTTTTTCCGATCCAAGCTTAAGTACGCCGCTTACCTGCGAAAGGCTACTCGATTCAACCGAACTCACGGTCCCTTCCATTTCCGAGCTCCCTCTCGAATCTTCTACAAGGCCGTCCGAGGTATGATTCCCCACAAGACTGCCCGAGGTAAGGCTGCTCTGGAGCGACTCAAGGTCTTCGAGGGTGTTCCCCCTCCTTACGACAAGAAGAAGCGAATGGTCGTTCCCCAGGCTCTCCGAGTTCTCCGACTCAAGCCCGGCCGAAAGTACTGCACCGTTGGCCGAGTCTCCCACGAGTTCGGCTGGAAGTACCAGGACGTTGTCGCCAACCTCGAGGAGAAGCGAAAGGTCAAGTCTGCTGCTTACTACGCCAAGAAGTCTGCTCTTGCTAAGAAGACCAAGGCTGCCCACGCCCAGATTGCTGACACCGAGGCCGCCAAGGCTCTCGCCGCTCTTGGTTACTAAAAATGTCGTCATCACCCCCCCTTGACAAGCCTGTAATATATATAAATGTTTACGAGTAAGTCGAAATGCAAAATTGATTATTTGAACAGATTTGAGAACGTAGCGAAATTTATACCAGCGATAACGAAATGATGTTATAAAATTATACGAGTCTTCGCTGCACTATTACGTCCATGTATTGCACTCTTACTAACTGTACATGAACCATACAAGATGAAGAGGCTGGCGGCCACAGTTGCTGCATGCTATGACGATAGCTGTACACTGTGTAACAGTTGGTTGCTGGAACTGAGGTGCCAGCTGTAGGTGATTTACTCGCACAGATCTGGCTCATTAGTCATGCCATGAATACTCGTGCTGGTACTGTATGTACTCGTCTTGATGATAGGAACTTGAAGTGATGTCCTGCCTGTTGCTTTGTTATACGAAGGCTGGATATGGTCATTAAATATGAGGTGTTCCATAATATTAGCTACTGTAAAGATAAGACCCGGACGTATCGTATCATACAGTACACTGCACTCTCTCTCACCGTACGGCCGACAGCCACCGCCGTATGCCGTAACTCAAACGACCCGTGCGAGTATTGTAATCCTAGAGCTCCCTATGACTTCAGAAGGCGAAGACGAAATTAGTCATAAAACAGGTTGCTGAATGAGTTAGTTATAGTAATAGTTCGATAGCAACAACTTTCCCTCCTAGTTATCCTTCCCCTTAATTACAGCATCTCATAACACAAACACACGGTAAACCCAACCCAGCGACATCCAATACAGTTATTACGTCAAATGTCAAATTACAGACCAACGAGTGTTTACATGATTGACACTTAACGGGGTTTCAAGAAAGGCCAACCCCTGAAATTGGATGTTGTGACTTTGCTAATGATATGGTACTATAAATTATCCCTCAATTTGTTCTCATACCATGTCGGCTGTCGTCTAGCACCCCCTGCCAATTAAGGCTTATCGCGATTACGTTAATTATTAATTAAATTACGGTAATCTAATTATGCTGCACATGAACCTGCATCCAGCAGGTCAAACAGCCAGCACTCTCTGTGTTTATTAGTGTCGTCCTGCAACTTCACTCAATGGGCGCTCAACGAAACCAATTGGACACAAAAGCGACACGACCAGCTCGCAAACGTCGCCAAGTGTCCTCTCGTACAAGCCTGGAACGCAAAAACAAAGCTGGAGACAGTTTCCAAGACCCAGAACTGATTATGCGCAGAGGCAGGAAAAAGCAACAGCTCAGGGAACAGATGGATATGAGGGGAGAAGAGGAGAAAGACACCAAACAGGAAGATTGTAACGGAGAAGAGGCCGAGGAAATTCACTACCCACATACAGCCCGGTCTTCATCACCTTATTCATCGCGCTCTTCTTCTCCTGCAATTGGTGCGGTCGCCTCGAGAGAAACCCATCTCCAGCCAAACACAATTCAGCAGGACAAAATCCTGTATCTCACAGGTGCTCCTTTGGAACTTCTTCTGACAGAAACTTGGAGACTGGTAATGTACTGTGATGGCAAAAATCTGTGGTGTGTGGGGAGCCAGGACGAGTTTGATGCCCACACTGACCTCGAGCAATTCACTGAAGAAAACACATCTAGTTGGTCCTGGGAGTGTTTTTTGACAGATTCAACCGTCTTCATTCAGTTCTCAGACTTGACTAAACCCTTTCAAGGCACCACCAACTTCTGCTTGATGGTAAATTATCGTCACAAGAACTTCGTGACTGAGAGCTTCTCAGAAACAGCGTACAAACTCATGAAACGACAGATCCAGAAACGAAACACAGATAACCTGCGAACTCACCAGCTTTGGCATCTGAGACGGTGTCGAAAACCGGACTTTCGGATTATTTGTAATGACGGTGTTGAAATCGAAACCCACAAATTTGTTCTATACAGTTTCTGGCCCCATTTTAAGCTGTTGCAGGAGGAGACAGACCCTCATGGGAGCTCCCTGGCCCTCCCACATCCATCCACGTGGATTAAACCTCTGGTATCATACCTCTATGGTGCCCAAGATTCTCACCAGCTCAATTTTGACCAAGCTACGGGCTGTTTGATTCTCGCAGAAACGTACAACCTGCCTGGGTTATCTCAGATGGCATACAAACGAATCAGATCCATTGTACAGGGGAAGGAACATCCTGGAGGAATAGCTGAAGACCACAATCTGAGTTTCCAGAGGCTGTTCTATGGTTGGCAACGTGCCCGAGAGGCACTCCATTCCCAGGCGGTTCTACTACTAGCTGAGCAGCTTCTCAACAGATTCGGGCCTTCCAACAACGCTGATCTGGTAAAGGACGTGCCTCCACAGTTTTTCCAGGATCTGCTGGTGAATATCGCCATGATATACCGGAACCAGAAGGAGCAGAACACTCACCGCCATGAGATCCGGGAGATGCAGTCTCCGGAGTCTGCTGATGAGGTTTGGTAAACTCGCTACAAATTCCACTAGAAATTATTTATTTAGCAATGTATTTATAGACAATATTACTCGTAAGAAGCCGCCCACCTAATCAGCATCTCATAGTTAACCATCTTGTTTTTATTATTGTTTGTAATTGGCAATACAATTATTAGCTAACGCATTGCAACAAGTTTGCGTGCTTTTTTTCCAAGGTGGTTTTGGAACATTCGTTAATTTCCGACCATTCACCGGCTTCTAGAAATAGGGGACCTAGAATAGGGGCTTAATGGACGCTTGTATACCTTCATAACGACGTCTAAATTAATCTAAACAAAACCATGGAAAATTAAAACCAGGGTACGAGTATTGTACTTAATTGAGCTATGAAAAACGTCCGTGGAAATTCATCTAAAATCCCACTTTAAAACATGAAAAATGGTCACACTATCAAAATGAAAAACCAACTATGATAGCACAAAGGGGGTCTGGTGTGTGGCAAGTTTTGGTTGTGACTGCATGGTAATCATATAAGGTTTAGTGCTGTGCTCCACGTGACCTGAACGTTCCACGTGACTCAGTTTCAATCCCATGACGTGACTCCGCACCCGCAATTTCCCCACCCTCAAAAGTGTTTCGGCTAGCTCACGTTTTTCGCTTATTAGGTTGAATTATTTTAGCCGGCGGGGAGAAGAGGGGGCGGTCGAGGGGGGTCACGTGAGGGCCCAGAGCGCGCCGTGTGCGTCCCAATACTGCAGTTGCGGGGAGGAGACCGGTATACTCTTGTTTGTCTCGGTCACGCGGCCATTTTGGTATGAGTCATTTCCCATTCGGATCTCGGAGACGCCTGCCTTCTGTAAACAGCCCTAAACACACACCGTTTAGACTCCGATAGCAATGTTTACCTAATCGTGCAGCAAACGAGGCATAATCGCACCAGACGTAGAGGAATACGGACGAAGGATGCGCCCAACATAGGCGCACTTGGACCAAAGGGGACATTTGTGTACACACAAACACACACACAGGTGTGAGACATGACGTATTGGAGTTTGAAGTTTGGGGTTTGGGGAGAAGGGACTCACTGTGTGTGGGGGTGGATAATAATGACGCAAGGTGCACGAAAGTAGATTTGTTGGAAGCGTGTCGAATCTGGGGGGTTTTGTGTTCGTCTTTGATTCGCTGACACTGTTGTTGTAATTTATCCACTCATCAAGATATAACTCTTTGGTGGGGCCCGCCTTCAACTGCCATTTTGCTATTTACCTATTTACCTATTTACCTATTTACGGACCTTAGGGTCTATCAGTATGCATATTTAGGACGATGGTTTTAGCAAGGAGGCGTCGTGACCATAACTCGGAAAAAAAGGCAGTAAGCGGCTTATTCGCGGATATTACCCAATTAGACTAAATGGCAAGACATGAACAACTTTAATGGGAGAGGAGAGAGGGCATCTGAGGCGGAATCAGCCGTGTTTTGGGGGATCCAAGGGCACGGAACGACACTTTGAGCCTGCAGCACCATACTGGCGCTTTCCAAAATTCATTTAGAACCATTTTTCGACCCGGTCTTGTTACGGTGCCTTGTCTTTGACCAAAACGCACTGGTTACTCATTTACGTATTGTGTATGCTCGTCATCGCGATAAGCTGCTAACCTGCAACCACGTGGCACGAGGGGGCCAACCTGCTGTGCCTCGTGTTTGGGACTTTGTATCATCGTGTTTGGTGGCAAATTATTCTGAGAGCAGGCAAGCGGAAAGAATTGGCATTTTTTTACCACCCCCCCAAAACTCGAGAGAGGGCATCCTGTTGGTGCCAGTCCATCTACTGTAACACCCTCCAATCAATCCAGACACGTCGGTCCGCAACTGGTTAAACTCTACCAGGGCGCTACCCCCTTTGGAGACAGGTGAGTTTAGAATAGGGTTTGGTATAGGGCAGTGTACTTGTAGCTAATAACAGTGCAAGGGAGATGAGACGTCATCAACGGTTGAGTGGCGTTACGCAGCGCGGATTTGAAAGGGGGCGTTTTCCTTTCTGGTTATGGACGAGGGACACCCTTATCCTGAGTGGGACTAAGCGTCAGCTGTAACAAACAATGAAAAAAAAGCTCCGGAAACGCGCTATTTATAGACACTAAGGTAGCTCCATCTGCTTGCCTCTTAGATGTTGGACCGTGCACCTCTATCCCGCCCCACACGGTGACCAACTTTATTGGCGAGTGAAATTTCCAAGGTCGGTAGTGCAAAGTGCGACTTAGTTTTACGCCTCAACGACCTTACAGTTGGCCATCACCGTCGACTTTTTACCGCAACTCGCAAACAAACACGTTTGCAAGACTCAAACAGACTCTTTGGACTATCTGTCGCCACTCATTGTCCCCGCAGACTGCCACAGCAACGTGCATAGTCAGCAGACCCTTGCGATAATAAGATATCTATATCACCAAGATTGAAAGAAACGGCAACTTGCAAACATCAACAACACTACTTTCGACGAAACAGCATCATTCGAAGCCGACAGCAACTATCGCATCTACGTCGAACCACAAACAGATTCTCCGCAACTAATTAAACACACGAACACGTGAGTATGGGTATTGGACAAGGGGCCGTTTGGAGGGAGGTGGATTACACCAGAACGAAGTATGGAGCAAATGGAACAATGGATACGGTGCAACTGAAGTCACACGAAAAAAACAGAACACGATGGCGAACGAGAAGGCCTCGGAGAATGGCCCACCCTCTCGTATGTGGGCAGGTTGCGGCACTACACGCGTGTTGTGATGCCGACACTGACTTGTCATGGCCTTAAATTACAGGTCATTTTACCCCATGACAAGTGAAATATCACCCCCCACAAAATAAAGTCATCCAAAAATTAATGAACCATATTGTGACCTTTGTGTCTCTTCCACTCCACAACCGCAACAACTACACACCACCTACTGGTACACCAAACCAAACACCACTAACACAGAATGTCGCTGGAAATCCCCCTCCAAAGCCGACGAATGTCGCGATCCGATGAGCTTGAAGCCACCGACTCCAGAGCAGCCATCAGACAGATGGCAAAACTCGGACACCACCACACTACCACTGACACCCTGGACTTTGGCTTCTCCCCCACGCCTCCGTCCTCATTCCGATCACCCAACATTCTGGCCCAGGAAAACGAACATCCCCACAAGCTTAACACGCCCTCGTCCATGTCGTTATCTGGAAACGGTGGAGATCGATCCGGCCACCAGACCCCGTCGTCACTGTCGTCCTCCCGACAGCAGTTTTACGGAACCCCGCCCTCTAACCAGGCCTCGCCCTTCTTCGGACCAGCCTCGCCTTCCAACAAGCCTCCCATCTCTTCGCAGCTGGCTTCTCGAGTGCCCACCACCGGTGTTTCTGTCGCGTCGCAAAACACACGAAACACCGCCCATCCCTACAACCCCTCGGTGGCACACACCAAGCGACGGTTCTCGTCCACTGCCTCTACCCCTTCCACGGTAGGCTCGGCACCCAACCCGCGAAGCGCCTCCTTCAGCGCCGCCCAGCGACCATCCTTCAGCTCCAACGAGACACGTTCTGCCGTGAACTCACCCCCTTCGGGCGCGTCATCGTACTCGAGCAACGGTGGTCCGCTCAACACAAATTCGCCTGTGGCTCTGGCAGCCGCAGCCGCAGTAACACCTGAGCGACTGTCCCGCCTTCTTATGGCTCAGGGTCCTCTGGCGATTCGTCACCTGACCACCCACCTGGCCATGACCATCCGTGGCTTTGGCGACCTGTCGCTGTCGAAGCAACGACGACTCATCATTGCGGCTCTGGACGCAGGCGACCAGACCAACGGCATCACCTTTGAGAAGGTTGGTTGGGGCCGGTGGGCCGCACACCAGAACGGTGAGACCAAGATGGAGGCCGCTAAGCCCGGTGAGGTCAAGCCCGAGCTCCCCACTGCCCGTGAGCGGGACGTGATCAAGCAGGAGATCGACTCTGCCACAGCCGCACGATCGTCGCTGGCTTCTCTGGCTCGACGACGAGCCTCAGTGTCCACCAACGGTGCCAATGGCCGACCTCCAATCTCTCCTACCCTCAACCCCACCGATCAGGCCGCCACTTACCTCATGGGCGGACTGGTGGGCAGCAGCACGGCGTCTTCTGCGTGGACCGACGACGTGGACCTCGAGGACGACGACATGATGTTCCACTCGTCGCGAAAGCCGATTGAGAACGCCGTGTTCGACGATGACGACGAGGACGACGACGTGCGAGACTATGACGGCCAGACCCGACACAGCGAGACGGATGAGGAGGACTGGCAGTCGATGGGTGCCGAGTCACTGCGACGAGAGTCCATGGTGTCTCCTCCCACATTGTCGCTCAGTCAACAGACCAATTCTGCCCAGCACTCGTATGCGCAGTCGCCCACGTTTTTCAACCTCGACGGCCACATGCGAGACAAGAAGGAGATCAACGCGGCGGTGCGAACTAAGGAGGAGGACGCCATTAGCGCTCTGGTGCAGCTGCGGTCGTTGTAGTGAAGTGGGGTGGTTCTTCTCTTAGGGTGGGAGTCCGCACTTCTACTGCAGCCTTTTTCCCAAATAACCTTTCTCACTGCACCTCACGCGAGCAGCAATCATGGGCTCCATTATCTGGCTTCACGGTATCAAGCGACATGATATGATCCTTCGCACCTACACCTAACTTTTTTTTTTATTAGCTACAATACCCCCCCCACACTTTGTAGCATATTGCACACGCAAACAACAAACGATACTCATGATTTATACATTAACATAACTTAACATATTACTATAAATACAAGTGGCTTGGCGTGCAAGTACTTTTAAGTACGGTAGTAGTAATACGACATAGATTGGAGGTGTATGCGAAAAAATGGTGGTGGAGAATTGACGTGGCAACCACGCTCCACAAAAGAAAACAGATCCACTATTAATTACACACCTTATTCTCGTGCTTGTGCTTTATTGCCGTCAATGTGACTTCGGGTGTGGATCTCTTGATCTAAACTATAAGTTGACTTGGTGTTACAGTGGCTAAACAAGTTCCAATACGAGCCCCCTCAAAAGCAGGGACTAGCTACTTGTATTTATGTAGAGTATAAGTTGATAACACCTGCAATGGTGTATGTAGTCTCGCCCAGTTTCTAAGGCAGTCGGTACTGTTACAATTACTGTACTTGTAGTTCTTGAGAGTTAGCTATAACAAAGAGAGGGGAAGACATTTGCATCCTGTTAATGGCCCCAAACTGACTGGGGAAGATCATTGCTGAGGGGAGGGGCCAAGTTGACACCACAAAGAGAAAATATGGTGAAGTAGAAGAAGTGTGCAGCTTCAAGAGAGCCCTGCCAGGCGGCGTTGAGGAGAGGGGTTGAGAAGGAGCATAGAGGGTTCTGCTGACCGTCACACACCTTAAGAGTATTCAAAGGGGGGTTGTTTAAGGGGTAGTCAATGTACACCTCTCCTCCAGATTGGTGGTATGGAGTCCAGAAGGGAATTCGGGGCACCAGGTCTTCCTTGTGGGTGATTCTGTAGAATCGTCGGTCGGCGCCCTGATGGGTAAAGTCGGGGTTCTCTCCAAAGAAGAGCTTGTCATTGTAATCAGCAAGAGCCTTGTTTCCTGTAAGAGGCTGGCCAGAGGTGATAACGATGGGGTCGTAGCCTGAGGTCTTGAGGTTGATTCCATGTAGGAAGGAGGCAGCTCCTCCGAACGAGTGACCAGTAACAATAACCTGGTAATCGGGATACTTGGCAAAGGTGTCCATCATCTCACTCTTGAATTGATCATAGGCCTGATTGTAGGCTGACAGGAAGCCTTGGTGGGCCTGGCACTCAGGACAGTCCATCTGGGGAGTGTTCCAGGCAGACATGGGCTGTCTCTTGAGACGCAGGTTGGAGACGCCATTGTTGAGGGTAGTGGTACCTCGGAAGACGTGCCAGAAGATCTTGCGCTTGTGATCCACGGCCATGAAACCCGTGGTGGAAAAGTCAAAAAGATCCTTAGGGTAGAAGGTGGTGATGAGTTCCATGTCCGGGAAGTCAGAGCATCGACCAGCACACTGGAACGGCTTCTCGATACGGTTCAGCTGCTGAACACAAACGGCAAGACCAGAAAGATTCTCAGCGTAGTTAAGCAGATCCCAGGTTTCCTGGGTAGCCTGGACCACTTTCTGGGCGGAAACGGTCACCAGGGCAACAGCAGAAGTGAGAACAGTGAAGAATCGCATTGAAGAGATTGAATTAAATGGGTTGAAGACTAGTTGTTTTTAAAAACCTAGGAGGAAATCCCGAAAGGCATTTATACCTGAATTTCGTCTTCGGCACATGTCTCAAGAACCATTGTAGTCATATTGGTTGATGTTTTTGACTCGC
This sequence comes from Yarrowia hollandica, assembly GCA_900519065.1. Taxonomy (NCBI): domain Eukaryota; kingdom Fungi; phylum Ascomycota; class Dipodascomycetes; order Dipodascales; genus Yarrowia; species Yarrowia hollandica. The sequence goes on along the minus strand of ULGV01000005.1, from coordinate 1,864,124 downwards.
ATTCCATAAGTTGGTATGGGTGGAGGACGGAGAGATTGGTGGGGGATGGAGGGGCAAGTGAATCATGGACAAGTTGTGACTCTAAAGTATATATTTAATTTAGAATCACCAATACTGTTGTATACACCCATCGTCACCCATAGTGGTCTTCAAACAATTCCGCACTTGGAATTCGTGGATCATGAACAGTGGAGCACAATGATAACAACAAGTACCGTACCAGTACACATGGACAAAAACGCATTACAGGATGATCAGATATTACAGTTGAGCAATATTGAATATTGCTATCTATAAATTTCAGTTATGGAAGAATGAATGGAAGCTGCCTGAGTTTAACCGTAACCAAAATAGTGGTGAGAGAAGACGGGTTCAATGGCGGGGAAAAAAAGCAACGCGCAGGAGTCGTCAGAAGCGGATTGGATACTTATACGGACATGTTATTTATTACTATATTCATGTTTTCACTTAATTAGCCCACCCCAACAGGCAGTTTCCTAACGTTTCTCATAAGGTTGATCGTCACCCATGAAGCCCAGCCGCTAAGTAGATCTGTTGCTCAGGGCCAGTCTCAACGGCGCCAAAGATACACCAATCGTACTGGGGGATGATGTTGTTTGCTTTATGTAGTATTTGGCAGTATATTATTATTGTAGGATGAATAATTTCTTGGGGTAGTTGAACCAATATCAACTCCAATTACATCCAAAACCCCACCGATGTCTCATTAACTATAACTACCCCGAAAGTAATAAAGTCGTTGCTAAATAGTGTTTATTTCAGTTATAGTATCGCTTGGTGGAGATCCCAGAGTTCTTTCTCAGGTCATAAATGTTCGTCGGGGGACACTCCAAGAATTTCCAACCCTCCAGCTAATAGAATGGAAACAAGTTCACCCAGTAGTAAATCGTACACGTAACTCTCTGCTTCTTTGTACTGTACATACTGTACATGTTAAGTTCATCAATTAGATCAACTATCAATACCCAGCCAAATCTCATTCTTCTCGGGGTTGTAGGAAATGGTATGGAGCACCAGGTCGTCCAGAGCATGACCCCAAACACCGTAGTTTCCATCTGTTGTTGCTCGGTTAAGCATACCCGGAATGTTCTCAACAGGAAGAGTGCTGGTTTCCTCCTCTTCAACATACAGCTTGTCGTAGGTGCGTTTGATTTCCTTCAAAAGATGGCCTCGGCTGAACCCCTTCGAAGCCTTTTCGGGGTAAATTTTGAACTGGTACTCATCATCCAGAGGGTAGTCCAGCCACAGAGTGACACATTTGTTGTCATCAGTGAGGTTAGTGATCAAGTCGCTAGAAATAACGATTTCGTCCAAGTCCAGGCAATGATCGTACGACTTTTCAAAACTCGAGCCCAGCTCGATATAAGGACTGGTGTAGCCGTCGTCATAGGGGACTTTGAAACCAATGTCAATATCCTTTACGTCACTACAGACGTTTTCAGTCTGCTCATCTTTGACGTCTTCTTCCTCCTCCTCCTTTTCCTGCTCTTCCTTTGTTCCCTCTTTCTTCTTAACTTCAGGATCCTCAACAGTTACAGTGACGCTTTTATCACCAACACCACCCACCGTATCCGCCTTTTCCTCAACAACCTTCAATTGGTCAATTGATTCAGTTACCTTGTCCATTTTGTGTGATTGCATGGCCAGATCGCCGTGTATTTAGAAGGACTATTCAGCCGCATTGTCCCATGCACCTGGCCTGTGAGGAACACACTTTATTTTATCTCGGAGTTTTGTGAGGCTAGCTATAGGAACGCGTTAGGGGTAAAAATATGGCGTCGAAGGACATTAAATGGATTGTTTTTATCACATGAATACACAAGAACATCCATTTTCCATATACAGTAATTTTTGGGACAAATAGTTAGGAATTGGTAGTGGATCAAGGGTCCAATAAAGTTCCTGAAGCAAGGACATGCAGCCAGGTCGAGATGCAAGTGGTTGGCTCTTAGAAGATGATGCTGTGTTGTACTACGAGTACTCGTACAGTAGCTAGTACCGGTACTGGTACCAGGTACTCCGGAGAAACTGAGAAGAGATTTAAAATCTGATGACTATTATCATAGTAATTAATGACAGACCTAGATGGGCTTATGGATATCTGGATTCAACAAGATCAACTTTATCAGGAGTTCTGGAAGCTGTATCAGGAAGTCTTGAAACAATGATTACATTTGCACTAGTGCCAGAGACACGAACCAGAAACAGTCGAAGTACGCTGTACTGCACTTAAAGTAATATGATAGGGTAAAAGTACCCGTACCAGCGTGTATACACCAATGTTATGTAGATATATTGGTCAGAGTGGTGTTTGAATTAGTAGCTTTCGAAGGAAATATGCTCAACACGTTGTCTTTCCATTCAACGTCAAACAATAGACCCCAACACGACAAGCCGCACTAAGTCGACAGGCGGGTTTACCGCTTTGGTCATGTACTGTACCCTCTAAATGCAACGATAGTTAACGCAACGCTTCTACAGTCACATTATTATCATACACACTATTGCTGCCGAGTTCTACAACTACACATTTCGCTCGCCTTCGTTCGTTCGTATTTGGATTGATTGATTACTCGCTCGCTCGCATTTTCATTCGTGCAAGTCCGTGGACGTGACGTGACAGACTGTTTCTCATTTAACAAGACAGGGGTGGACATGGGCCAGCCGTTTAAGCGCCAAGAGCGGGGAAGTCAGAGGCGGAAGAGAGGTTGACGGAGGGAGCCTTTCGCTCCTGGGCTCGGAAACCCTTCTTGTCACCACCTCGCTTGCCGTCTCGGCCACCTCGGTTCTCTCGGGGAGCTCGGTCAGATCGCTCGGATCGAGAGTCTCGAGAGTCTCGGTTGGCGGGGAAAGCAGGCTCGATCTCGAGCAGGACCTTCTCCTTTCGGGCTCGGGTTCGGACGTTCTTGGACTTGGTGCCGGCAACGAACTCGGAAACCTCGTCCTTGTCGAGCTTGTTGGCCTCGGAGTACTTGGACTCGGCACCAGCGTTGGCCTGTCGAACGGATCGGCCGGAAGAGAGCTTGGCGGTGGCAGCCTTCTGCTCCTCGAGGTACTGCTCGAGGGTCTTGGTGTTGTCGGGCTCCTGGACGGGCTCCTCAACGGGAGTCTCGGGCTCAGCAACGGCAGACTCGTCCTTGGTGGCGATGGCATCACCGGCCTTCTCGTCGGCGAGCTTGCCCTTGGAGTCACCCCATCCCTTGCCAACCTTCTTGGCAGAGTCGGACTTGCCGGTCTGGGATCGTCGGTCGGGTCGAGGGTTTCGGGCAGGCTTGCCCTTCTTCTCGGCCTGGGGCTCAGTAGACTTGGCCCGGTTCTGGTCTCGGAGAGGCTGGTTGGACTTCTTGGAGGCACCGAGAGCGGCACCGGGGTCCTTGGGGGCGGCGTTCTTCTTGGAAGAGCCGGAGTTCTTGGTGAGCTCCTTGGTCACAATGACCTTGTTGGAGTCCTCCTCCACGTTTCCGAGGATTTCGTAAAGGTTCTGCGTTAGTTTTTGTTGAGTGGGGGTGTGGGGGTGTGGGGGTAGTTTTCGTGGTTTTGGAGGGCTGAACACGGTGTGATGATGTGATGATTCCGGCTCTAGTGATGCTTCTAATTCTGGTGATGATTCTGGTTTCGGCCGTATGTTTGGTTGTAGTACTGTGGACGAATCTGAGGCATCTGTCTGTAGCATGAGTGACATGAACGACATGTGCGACATGACACCCCACTCCAGATCAGTAGCATCCATCCATCACAGACACAGCAACAACAAGCACCATCGACATGTATTCAGGCACACCAGCTTGTCGAACCATCATCGACCCACCCCAAACGACGTTCCCTGCTTCAAGTTTCTCCACCCGATCAGTGTGGGGTTGAGGCGTGTCACCTGATCCCAAAACCACAGACGTGAAACTCCACCATTGGTAATAAAAGCCCCCTTCACTCTCCTCCCTCTCCGGCCCTCCTCAAATGCTTGTAGTCGACATATACTCACCTTGGAGACAGACATGTTAGTAGCCCTCTATTATCCTCGTGATTAGACACTTAAAATTTGGAGCAACAGCAAAGTGAAAATTTCACGGACAAGTGTGAGTGGGTTTGCGCTGACCCAATGGGGGAAGGTAGGGTAAGAGGTGGTGACGTAGGGTAAGTCAGACGAATCCACGTGATCTCTGGGTTCAAGGCGGTCGTTTTGGACCGCAGAAAAACATGTAACTGGAGCTGGAAGAGCATTTGAGCATTTGTGCGGATTTTTATTACTGACTCAGCTATTTTCATGGCCATTTTGAATCCCCTTATTGTCTGTTCTTGTTCTGACGTTGGACCTTTTGGGACCTGGATTGGGGCATGAACCTTTTTCCACCACTAAAGTTTGATTCCGTGAGGAGTAATACTTGTGGCTTGTAGCTGGAGTGTGGAGACCAGGAGGGATAAATTGTGGGCTATTTAGGGAATGTAAGTTTTATTAGACGGGAGTGATTTTATGTCCACGTGAAATCATATTAAGGTCCCGTAGGGCCTTGTTAAATGGCGCCTCAGACTGACCTGGAACCTGGAACCTGCACAGAAATCGTCTGATCTGTATGACTCCCTCAGCCTCAGCAACTTTATTACTAGTAGCAGCATTGGAGCCATGCAAATGGTAGCTAACATACTTGCAACAGCAGGTGGAAAAGGCTTACAAGTACAGGTCCAGTCGATTTGGTCAAGCTGAGGCCCAAGTTTGTATTCAACAGTTGCTTCACATGTTTCATGGTTGTTTTCTTGTGTTGTTTCCCCTAGTAACCAGCGTCCAGCGTCCAGCTGTAGCCCAACGGTAGGATCCATGGCTGCTTTAGCAGTGTCGTACCCGCAAGCCGTACAGAGCCGACGCACAGAAAGGCAAGGGTAGTGGGTAGTACAGTACTCGTACAGTAGCAGCTACAGTAGCTAGTTCGACTAAGCCAATTTTCTACGCCATTTATCTATCCTATGTTTCAATTGTATGTGGATCGCTTTTAGCTACAGTAGTGCTTGTACTTTAGTTACAGAGCAAGTCTCAAGCGAAGCGAGCTGAACAAGCAGATGTGGGGAATGGAGGAGAAGTGGGACCAATAGAAGAATGGTTATTACGGGGAAGTATTGTTAATGGATCGGCTCTATGGAGAGTGAAACGAGTACGATAGAAAATAGAAGGGGCATATCGAGGGAGGCCGTGTAACTGAGAGATCATGTTACGGTACTGTACTGAGATCAGGTGACCGCACTTTTCTGATGTACTTGTAAGACAATGCTCCAGTGTCATGTGATCAGATCCGCAACGCAGCCAACAACTTGTAAATAATGCCATACCGCGACAGAGGACCGAATCTTTCACCAAAGAGCAGTAAATAACCGAGGTTGATCATTCACCCCTACGGTGGTACAGTTCGCATCAGTCCATATTATTCGAGCAATCGATACATACGGCTTCATGCATGTGTAGAGAATGTGGGCGTGGCGGACTTAACATGAGTGGCCATAATTATCGTAATTAATGAGATGAGCCGGAGAGGATAGGAGAGGAGGCCGATAACGGTACCGGCAAGGAGATGAAGAAACAAAAACATGGATTCCAGGATCATTGACCTCTTGGATACTGACACTCCTGTTTGAACACCGTTGTTTGCACAGCCCACCCTTGGCCCTTCACATAGTCTACACTTTTACTGTTGCCCCTCATAACACGATAATAGAGAGTTGTCTGGGGAAGAGTGAAAACATTTTTGTAAGCAAGAAGCAGATTCTGTCTCCACTATTGGCTATAATTACCCCCACACCTCTTATCTCCGCTGATTAACGCCTAAAGGCAGTGCATTGGTTCTGTGGAATTGCAGATCAGCACATGAGACGGGTATTTGTCAGGATAGATCCGAGAGGGCGGAAGGGGCGAGACATGGTGATGTTAATAGTACACACTGGACAACAAAAGGAATGACAAAAGGGAATGAAAAAAGGGAAAAAACACCGAAGAAATCAACAAAACTACCACCTCAATCCACTGCCGCAAACCCCGCTACTCCGCTTTCACATTCATCCTCATAACCTCCTGTGCTTGCTGTGGTTACTGCAGTGCCACAGCAAAGTAGCTCCATCGCATCCAGTATGCGGTTTCATGTAAAATCCACTCTTTTCTTGAGCCAAAGACGTCACCACGGCATTGGTTATCCGCGTAGTTTCGGAACGTCGGATAGTTGAGAGGTTGTAGAGGCGTTTTTGACAATCGTGAGCGTGAAATATAGGGCAACGGGGATGAAAATTGCATCGTATGGGGGAATTTCAGCTCAAGCCTCTTTTGACGCGTACAAGCATTCCAATCAAAATTTTCTCAAAAACAGCAATTGCCGTCTAATCATTTGGGACTTTACTTGACTTGTTTGTCATGTACAGTATCGTACCGTACCTATAATTTTATGTGCGTGTCAAAGAGAAAGGGACACATGAGTATGCTGGGAGAATGAACCAGCGCCAATGTTGCAATTAGTGATTACGCTAATGTGCAGAATATCACCCTCCCAAGTCCGAATCGGCTTCCCCTCATCTGATGACGACTATTGTTGCTCGTTTCAACACTCCGACATATCTCCAGGCGTCTTCGGCGTCTTCTCGGAATGGCCATGTACTCAGACAAAAGCGTGGCGGCGAATAACGTCAAGCGTCTTGAAAACAGAGCATATTTCAAGCGTGTCCATCAGTTTTTGCTTTCCCAATCGTCTTTTTAGAGTTGCAGTTGGACTCCACGTATGTGGGGAAGCATAGCGTTGGGTCCAAAATCCGATAGCTGAAAGTGTCTTTTGCTATGATTTAGCGTGACCTGAACATAGGCTGATAACGACCACAAAGAGCATGCTTTTCCCCCGGAACTCTGGTATTTTGACATAGAGCCCTCCCACACCACCACGACGGGTCCCCCACCCTACCGTCTCGACAGAAGGTTTCAATAGACCCATTCTCTCCGCCAAACCCCCGAAGCATGCACACAACCCCACGAAATAGACAAACTCAATTTTGCCGGCCACCCGGATCTTCAAGGGGCTCTGCTAAACGATAATCAGAGAGAGATATATATACTCTTTTTGCATCCTCAGCTATCTCTCCCATCCTCCTCACGACATCAACGATGCAACGACTGTCCCAGCTAGGCCGACAACTTCACACCACTAAGACCTACGGCGGCTTCATGGCCAAGGGCAAGCTGTCCACCGGCGGAGTCAAGCCCGTTCAGGATAAGGCTGCTCTTCACACCCTGCCCCGTATCCAGGGTGACGAGACCGTCTACGTGCCCGACAAGGTCAATCGTCACAACATGAACCCTACCTACTTCCTGCCCCGAGCTGCTGAGATCGAGCCAAACGCCAAGGCTTACATCCACAAGGGATCCGACAATGTGCGAGTGGAGCGATCCTACGGTGAGATGGCCGACCGAGTGCTGGGTCTTGCCACCTACTTCAAGAGCAAGGAGTTCAAGCGAGTCGCCATCTGTGGCCCGAACACTCCTGCTCATCTGGAGACCATGTTTGGTGCCGTGGCTTCTGGTGCCTACGTGCTGGGTCTGAACTACCGACTGACCATGGGCGAGATCACCTACAAGATGGAGCTTGGTGACGCCGACTGTGTGGTGGTCGACCGAGAGTTCCTGCACCTCATCTCTCCCGAGATGCGATCCAAGGTCGAGGTCATTGTGGACGACGATGTGTCTACTCCCGTGCCCCCTAAGGCTGGCGAGGTCCACTACTCCACCATTGTCCAGCAGGGCATGAAGATGGCCAAGGAGAAGAAGATGACCTGGGATGGACTGCATGTGCAGAACGAGGACGAGGATGAAATATTGGGACTCTTCTACACGTCGGGAACCACAGGAAAACCAAAGGCCGTCGAGTACACCCACCGATCCGTCTACCTGTGTGCTCTTTCCAACATTATCGAGGCTGGTCTCAACTGTGAGACCGTCGATGGCCACGACCGATGCCACTACCTGTGGACTCTGCCTCTTTTCCACGCTGCTGGATGGACTTTCCCTTACTCCGTCACTGCCGTTCGAGGAACCCATGTGCTGCTGCGAAAGATCGAACCCGACTACATTTGGGATCTGCTTGTTGATGACCGAATCACCCACTTCAACGCTGCCCCCACCGTTAACAACATGCTGGTGAACAACGCCAAGGCTCGACGACTGCCCCAGACCGTCCGAGTCACTGTTGCCGCTTCTCCTCCTTCGGCTGCTCTGTTCAACAAGATGTTTGACTTCAACCTGCACCCCGTCCACATGTACGGTCTGACCGAGTCCTACGGCCCCTTCGTGCGAAACTACTTCCTGCAGGATTGGCACCAGACCTCTGGCGATGAGCGATTTGCCCTCATGGCCCGACAGGGATTCGCCTTTGTCGGATCTCAGTCCGTCCAGGTGATTGCCAACAACGACATCAACCAGCCTGTCCCCCGAAACGGCCAGGACATTGGTGAGATTGTGTGCCGAGGAAATGCCGTCATGGCTCGATACCACAAGGACCCTGAGGCTACAGCCAAGGCTTTCGAGCAGGGCTGGTTCCACACCGGCGATCTTGCTGTCGTCAACCCCGACGGTTCCATCAAGATTCTCGACCGAAAGAAGGACATTATTATTTCCGGAGGTGAGAACATCTCGTCGGTGGCCGTTGAGGGTGTCATCTGCAAGTACGAAAACGTGCTGGAGGTGGCTGTGGTCGGTATCCCCGACGAAAAGTACGGTGAGGTCCCCAAGGCTTTCCTCATCCTCAAGGACAAGTCCAAGCCCTTCTCCACCGACAAGATGATTGCTTGGCTTCGAGAGCGAATGGGAGCTTACCAGATTCCTCGACAGGTGGCTGTGGTGGAAGATCTGCCTCGAACCTCCACCGGTAAGATCAAGAAGAACGTTCTTCGAGACTCTGTCCAGGCTTAGCCTGGCCCAAGTGGTTTGATATAGATCGACTTATTTATTAGCACTAGATAGTGTAATGATCATGATTGTTTGATGCAACGAGTATTGTAAATATAACACGATACAGATACGAGTACAGTATCGTACTGTAGCATGTGTTTTGGTTACGTTTCGTTCATTGATAGACGTATTAACTTTTAATAAACCAGGACCCTGATCATCTCTTTAGCGTGAAGTTTCTTGTGAGACGTAATTTCTTTTTAGAGATGTTTGGGGTCAGTTTTTTGACGACTTATAAAAGACAATACCGCCACACCAACGGCAGTTAGTACGTACTCGTACGGCACCGGTACATACATCTGATGTGCATCTTTCAGCTGTCTCGAACGCTCCATCCCCTCGTGCTCATCATCTCTTGTTTGAGTTGATCCATGTAGATCACTAGAATTCCACGGAACCGATGGACACGATGTTGGAGAGATTTTTGTAAGAAATACGCGTAAAATAACAACGGAATTCCAACCATGATCTTCCTTTTACTCTGTGTCTGGCGTCTGCTGACATTACTATTTCCAACCCCATCTTGGAAGCCAGACCTTTAGAAATTGGTTCCTACGATAAACAGATCAACTCGTTCATGAAAATCGGCCAGATTGGTTCTCAGATGGAAAATGGACAAGTTCGGGGCGATTGTACGGGCGGGTTTAATCATGCATCCTTCTTCTTTTCTTCATGGGAGCCACTGCCAGTCTGTTTAACAGCCCCGAATCATGGACGAAGGCCGGTCTGAATATTGTTGGGCTTGCAAATGGCAATCAACAACTCTCTGCCATTTTCTACCCCAACCCTTTCAAGGGGTTAGCTGACGTTGAAGCTCCTTACAACGGTATGGCGCTTTATGGAGCCGACGGAGCATACTCTGGCATGGGTCTCCCTCTATGGCCCATGGAGCAAACATCCAGGAAAGTGGACATGTTTTCCTGTCTCGATGCTGATGGAGCTCCTCCCGCAAATACCCCGGACGGCAAAACTCTGCGAAACCTGGCTGTTAAAGTGACCGACGAAATGGGCCGTGGTGTGTTTCCCATCGTTCCTTCGCCAGGAGAGTACCAGGAAAAGTATCTCGAGAAACCTTTGTGGATTGGATGCGACGTTTCTAAACTGAAACAGATTCCTGGATCCGACCGATACGTGCCTCTAATCGTAGAGGTACTCAACCACGAGGTTTCTTACAACTCGTTGGTCAAGACCATGAAGCTGGACTTCTCCAAGTCGGAAATCAACGGAATAGTCCAAAACGGTTTCGACATAGTCACCATGAGTAACTCTTCGGAATGGGCCCAGTGTATCGGCTGTTCCGTTGTCATCAGAGAGTTCCAACGACAAAACAAGACTCCCCCGGAAGTCTGTCAAAAGTGCATGACCGAATACTGTTATTCGTGAACACCAGTAAATATCCTTAATAAAGTTGAATTGATAGCCCTGCAAATAAAACAATACATACTAGCTATACAACAGACTCTAGACACGTAACACATTCAATAATTATCTAACCAAACTACTGTCCTCCAGCTCCTCCAGCTCCTCCAGCTCCTCCAGCTCCTCCAGCTCCTCCAGCACCGCCAAACTTGCTGGCCATGTCCCGCAGAGCAGGGTCGTTCATCATCTCGCTCATGCTGGGCATGTTGCCACCCTGCATTCGCTGGGCCATGTTGGCAACAGCGGGGTTGCTCATCAGGTTGTTGAGAGCGTTAGGGTCGGACATGAACTTCTGAGCCATCTGGGAAACGGCGGGGTTGTTCATCAGACCAGCCAGGTCGGGCATACCTCCACCGGCCCCTCCGCCAAACATGCTTCCAAGAGCACCAAGGTCGGGGAATCCAGCAGGGGCACCTCCGGCACCAGCAGCACCCTCAGCGGGAGCGTCTCGGGTGGCAACGGCCTCCTCGTCCACTCGCTTCTTGGCGGTCTCGTATCCTCGCTTCATGGCGTCGGACACGTTGTCGCCCTCAACCTTCATGCCCATCTCGTAAGCCTCAAGGGCACCCTGGGCATCACCAGAGGCGTACTTTGCCAGACCCAGTCGAGAGTAGGCCTTGGAGTAGTTGGGATCAACTCGGATAGCGGCATCGGCATCAGCGATGGCGTTGTCGTGGAGCTGCAGCTGAGAGTAAGCAGCAGCTCGGTTGGAGTAGTAAACGGCATTGTTGGCGTCAATGTCAATGGCCTGGGTGTACAGGTCGATGGACTCCTCGAACTTTCGCTGGGACAGAGCCTTGTTACCCTCAAGCTTGAGAGCGTCGGCCTGGGACTTCTGCTCCTCGGTCAGAACAGCGGTGGCAGCGGCGAGCTTGGCAGCAGCAGCCTCAACATTGGGATCGGCCTTGGTGGAGGAAGCAGCTCCGGCAGCTCCTCGGTTCTGGAAAATCTCCAGCAGGGTCTGCTTACCCAGAACAGACTCCTTGGACACACCCTCAATCTTGAACACGTCCTCGAGACAGTCAATGGCGACCTGGACCGAGTCGTGGTCATCCTCGGGGATGGTACCGTCAGAGACGGAGGTCTTGAGGAAGTCGACGATTCCAACGGCGAGATCTTTCTTGTCGGACATTGCGTATGTGGTGGGTTGGATGTTAGAAATTAGATTCGGGATGTATGATGTATGATGTGGCGGACTACACAGTGAGGAGCATGTCTGGCTTGTTAGCTAAGTGGAGCAGGTGTTACATTATCTAACTGTAGGTTTGTGGTGGCGTTATTGAAAATGCTTGCGGGGATAGACGAGATGAATTTTGAGGCTGTGGCGTAAATTATCTCACTCTGTAGAGACTCACCGTATATAGTCCTAACAAACACTTGTTAAATCATTCCCAATTTTAGTTGAGGAATGTTGTGGAACAACTGCAACGTGAAAACCCATTTGTTAAAACTTTGTTGAAGAATGTCATGGAAAGTGTGAGTGGCGGTTTCATTTTTGAGCAGCAACTTAAACAACAGGCCCCTTCTATATCGCCTCACCTTCCAGCTATTCCATCCACTTCGCTGATTTCTGAATAATGCCCTTTTATATCGATTCCAAGCACCCCCTGTTTATACACGTGATTTCCCGGATCACATCTGCACATGCACAATAAGGTTTGTGAACTACTATTTGGGTATATTCAAACTCTAAATACACAATAATGCATTTTCCATTTTTGGATCTGATATCACGTGACTATGCAGAAAACAGCTGCAGGCAGACTTGACCTCAATCTCTACAGACATCTACAACAACTCATACAAGCACAATGTGGCCCTTTAACAAGAAACCCGAGGAGCAGGAAGGTCCCGTGGACTTCTCCGCCCCCGTTGGATCCGACGGAAAAATGCTCGACGACACAAAGCCCCGATTCGACCTCGAGGACATCCAGGCCAAGAAGGCCGCACTTCTTAAGGAGCTCAAGGAGAAGGAGGCAGAGCTCGTGCGACCGCCACCACCCAAGATCACCAAGCCCGTTCCTGAGGGCGAGGCCCGAGTTTCCAACGTTGTTGCACAGATCGGCGTGAACGATTTCAAGACTGTGACCCAGATCCCCTGTTTCCGAGACGCCATGATCACGGGTTTCATCACTGGAGGTTCTGTGCTCGGTGTCATGCTGTCCATGCGACGATCCACTTTGACCGCCACCAACTGGGCTATTGGAGGTTTCACCATCGGAACCGTGGCCAAGTGGGAAATGTGTCGATACAACCGAAAGCAGTCGTTTGAGAATGCTCATATGGCCCAGCAGGTGTACGCCAAGCGAAAGGCCCTTGAGGAGGGCAAGGAGTGATCTGCTTTAACTTCACCCTCTAACATCATTTGTAAATAGTACCTGTACATAGTAATGCTAACAGTGTTTTCTTCATGGCGTGGGTAGTGATAATTAGTTGTATTTACGACATTGTGCCTATTATGAGAGCGAGAAACAAAAGGGGAGGAATAGTTCGATATCACAGTATTGTTCTTTTAGTCTTGAATCGTATACAGACAAAAGGGGCTATCGAACATACTGAAACTTGCTAGCAGTTGAAACACATATCATAGCCACCGGTGCATGTAATGTTTTCAAATTGCAACCCCCCCATGTTTCATCTCTTAAGCCTTGCTCGCATTTAAGACATGTCACACACATTGCGGGTTCCACAATACGAGTGTACCCGTCTTTCCATCTGAGTTGCTTTTTTAAGGTGCTAGTGTATCTCCAAGAAATGGCTAGTTGGCTGGTAAAAAGACGTCTTAGTCTGCCGTTTCATCACAGCTTAGATCCCTTTACAGTCACTACAGGTGATCCAAACTGGACGTCCCAAACGGGGTTTTGTAAACAAGCTAGAGAGCTACCAGTACTCGTAGATACCGGTACGTAGGAGAGTGTTCGGGATGCAGGGTGGATATGCACGCAAATATCATGGAGCACGTTGTGCCTCACGGGAAGAGAGAAGCAGGCGACAGAAAAGGGAAAAAAGAACAGCCGAAAAGAGCAGAGGAGCCGGCTCGTCAGATTCAATTACGCTCGACCAATAGAACCCCCACAGACTACAGCCCTAGGCCAAGAGGGGAAAGACAGTTTGCCCAGCCCCCACAAAGTTACCATCAACCCCCAATATAAAGGGAATATGGTTTGAGGAAATCTAGGAACACAAAACCATGGGGCCAAGTATAAGGTGAGGAGTCCTAGGCTCTTACGTTGATTCTATCTTGTGTGCACTCCTTCTTGTTTCATCACACAACCACTAATAGATACGGCACACTCACACAATTCGCCACAATGACCATCAGACTAGTAGCAGCAGGCGTCGTGGCCTCGAGCATTGTTGCCTTTCTCTTTTTCGGTGCCCTGTCAATCCTGCTCATCACAGCCGTGCCGATCCTCATGTTTGTGCCACTAATGATCCCAGTATACATGGGAGTCGCTTTTGTGCGCGGAGGCAACTCGGGATTGCGCCAATGGATCGGTCTACGGCCACAGACACCCACCTCACGAAACAACGACAAGACTGATGAGGCCATGGAGGCTAAGAAACGACAATGGCGACGGGCCTCTTCTATGCGACTCAGAGACTACATGGAAGAGGACGATGTGGAGCAGATTGCCAAGCGCGTTGAGGCTATCCGGCGGCAGCGGGATGAGCAGAAGACGCTTATGGATGAGCTCATCGAAATTGATGCATTGGATGGCACCACAGAAGCAGTGTTGCAGGCCACAGAAAAGCAAGTCACCATTCCTCCCAAAGCACCTCGAGCACCACAGATAGTTGCGCAGGTTGAAGAGCCCAGCGCAGCTGCGCCTCCTTCCCGCGACGCTGAGAGTGACAGTCCTCCGGTTCAACGGAGTGATTTTAGCGTCAAGGGTCAGCCCGAGGTGGGGATGACATCTCAAAACGCATCGGCTGTCTTATCGCCAGTCGCGGAGGAAGAATGACTAGGACGAGTAGACTGCTTCATTTAAGGTGGTCCCAGTAAAGAGTCCCGAGGTTCGTGGGGCCCGAGGTTGGCTTGAAGGATGGAGGAATGGACCAAGTGATACCACATAAAAATACCCTCATTGGGTGGCAAACTCGTTGCCGAATGGCACGGGCGCTTCATTTTGCTGCATGTAGATATAGTTAATGTTATTGTCAAGCATGGTGGTTGAGGGAGGTGATTCTGGTACGACAAGTACGACAGAAGAGAGTGTGGCGTGCGGCTGACGGGGCGTAGCTAGTAAACGTACGTGCATGTAGAACGCGCTGCGTCAAAAGTCTAAATTTAAAAATAGCCAGCCCCGTCTCCGGATCATAATAAAAGAGGATGCAAAATCCACGTCACTGACCTCACACCATATTCACTTTGAGCATTTCCACTCTTTACGCGTCGCCTTTTGTTCACCGACTTTCACACTACAACTTTACTCTCAACTTTCGTTCATTAACTCTTCTCACACCATGCCCCCTCGATGCACCGCTACAACAGTTAAGGGAGACCAGTGCAAGAACAAGTCCGTCGTGACCGTGTCTTCTGGTCACTACTGTTCTGTCCATGGCAAGGTCAAGCCCCCTACCACCGGACAGTACAACCGAAAGGTTTTGGTTAACCCAAAGCCTCAGATCGAAGCCAAACAGGGATACATTTACGTCTACTCGTTATGCGAGGGCAAGTCCAAGGCCGGACGTGTAAATGCCAATCCTCAGATTTACAACCACGAGAAACAGTCTTTTGAGAATCTCCCTTCTAATTTGACGCTTGTCAAGGTCGGCTACACTACCAAGACACCCTCGAGACGACTTCAGGAGTGGTCGAATCAGTGCCAGCATGCTATCGAGCTTCTCCCCAACAGCAGATATCCCATTCAGAAGCGTAACCAGGAGACCTACGATGGTACTGAAAACGGCTGGATGATTTACAAGGAGGCCAAGTCACCCCAGGCTATTGAAGCACAAGTCCACAATCTGCTTTGGCGGCTATTTGGCAAGGGCCATGTTGTGTGTGAGGGATGCCACCAGAACATTGTGCCCGAAAAGGAAGCCAAGAAAGAAGCCAAGAAAGAAGCCAAGAAGACGAAGGATAATGGAAATGGCATGAGTCGCCATGTAGAGTGGTTCTGTCTCGACCGAAGAGACGTTCCGGTGGTATACGAGATCGTGGGATGTCTCACCAACGGAGGAGATCCTGAGGAGTTGCCCTCAATCATGAGTCGACTGAAATTGGCTCCCAAGAAGAAGAGTGGAGGATGTTGCTGTCAATAGCCACCCTACCACGATACCGTGCATTATCTACATATAATCATTTTGCATGCGCATAATCCGTGCGCCCCATGAACATTTATTCACAATATAATACATCTGACCTCACAACCCATGACACCGTAGCCGTAATGACTCACTTTACGCACTCTCGATCGGGTAGTTGCGGTTGGGCGTTGTTCTGTGCAAGTAGTATCTCGTCCGGCCTCTGGACTCCGTGGTTTTTCGGCGCTCGATATTCTCCTGGCATGTCTTTTGGTGGTGATCCAGTCGCAACGGGTTAATCATCTCGCTGCAGTACTCGCACATAATTAATTTAGAGTCGTTCATAGTCGCTGTTTTTTCGTTTGGCCTTCGTCTTTTTTCTGATGGACCAAAATCCGGGCTCTTTGTCCCTCTATATATCTATTCCAGCCTCACCAACTGCAGGGGTCTCATGACCCCGATAATCTGCATCCTTAGCGGGGAAGCCACATTAGAGGGATACGAAGAACAGCACAAAGAGAGCAATAAAAGTGGCAAATGAAATTGTCAAAAACAGGCGAACTACCACAGTGATCTGCGATTTCCATAAAGGCCATAATTTGTATATTACAGACTCATATATCCCAAGAAAACCCCAATCGGAGTTTGCAAATGGTGTGAATTTACCGGATCTCTTCCAAAGTCAAAACTATTCACTAAAAACACTGTTAGAACACAGTTAAAGAAGACGTTGGGAAAAATGACGGTTGTAGAAAAATAAATGACCGTGGAATCCTGTCGTTGGGTCATTCGGAGGTTCTAAACCCCTATACACCTCAAAAGAGACAATTATAGACCCCCCTCTCTCTGGTCTGGAATGCCTCAAAAAAAGAAATAAGAACAATCGTGTGACCAAATGTCAACCCACCCTGGAGCTTTTAGTTTCTCTCGATCAGAAACACCCTGGTACGATATTTACTCTAAAAGCAAATGGACTGTGCGATACAGATGAGGGCACGACTGTACACCCTGAGGGGGAAAAGAAGATTACAGTAATTAGTGCATCGAAGATCCTCCGCCCAGGTTTCACGTATGACCGCCCGCCTCAATACAATTCACTCCTCAGGCGTTTTGGTGGAGACCGCACAAGGACCACTTCCTCCACGATATCATGATATTGGAATAGACCGATCCACGGTGGAAACCCCTATTATCGTACTTTAACTACTGGTACGTACTTTACTAAATAAAAACTAAGAAAAAGGGTGCAAGCAGAAAAACAAGTGACAGGACCATTCGCTCTATACTGAAGAGTACCTTGAAAATATTTTGGTTGAATTGCACAGCCATACCAGTATCGTACTAGTAGCTACCAGTACCTGACCGTAATATATAAAGGGCCAGTTATCGGCATTCAAACCTAATACACCGATTGATCACGTGCAGCGAACATATCAGCCTCTCTTCGGAACTCGTCAAGCAACGGTGCCGAAGAAAAAGCAAACAGGTATTAACCGTGCTGTTACCGCGGAATTCATTGTGATTGGTCATGCTGGGAATCTCTCTACTGCAAGCGGAAGCAGTGCGGAAGCAGTGTGGATGCCATAACGGGCCTTTTCTAGCGACCTGCAACGTGGCCGCAGTAAAACGGAAAAGTACAAAATCATTGACTAGACAAAGCTCGTGTACAAGTACTGGCTCGCACCGCACATACAAGCCTTTGTATATTGCTTGTACATTGCATATGCAACGGGGCAAAAAAAGTATTACTCAACGGTCACAGATGACCTGCATCCCATCACCTGCGTTTTTTAAAAAAGGAAACAAAAAACCGTTCTGCGTTACAGAGATATCAGATTAAAAACGACAAAATTGACAGTCTGCACAGCGTTGTCTGCGTTGTTGATGTATTACTATGAATAACCAAGTTCCTTGCAGCGGAATACGACGTTCGCAGAACGTCCTTGTGTCAATTGACATTGGTGCCTTGTTTGATACTAACAAAAGGGACTTTGTTTGCCGCTATTTGTATTTTTTAATAGTCTTGGCCTTTTAATTTATTTCCACGAGCGCTTGAAGTTGTTCCGTGAGCACATTTGTTGATCCTACCCATGTGAGGCCAGTTTCTTTAGTGAGGAACAGCAGGGAAGATGGGACGTGAGAACATACAGTACCTGTGTTACAGACGGCGATGTCGGCGCCGGTACCGGCAATGTACAGTATAGTATTACTGTCAAGAACAGTTATCCCGGCTTTCCGGGTTTCGATATTCCCTTTTGTGCCTTCTCATGCACAGAAATGTGACCCACCACTTAGCTATGACAATGAGGATGGTCATGCAAAGCGAGCTCCCAAATGGATCCACAGAAGGGACAGTATCGTAAATTTTAGCTATTGCATATGGGAGAGGGGAAGGAAGCCGTTATCTTTCAAAGTGATTGGCCGGTGATTGGCTTGTAATGTATTTCTTTCAAGCATGCAGTTCCGGTATCATAAGTAACTGAAGCCAATTAGATGTGACAAAGCAGACCTACGTACAGTACTGTAGCAGCTCAGATACGAGTCCTCTTCGATACTACTAGTTGGTTATCAATACAGTGTACCGGCACTTAGTTAGGAGTCCCGTAGCTCAAGAAGAAAAAAGTGAATTGAACTACTTTTTAAAGCTACAGTACACTGTAGGTACGGTATCGTACAGTACAGTACCTACAGTATGTACAGTAATTACGATACAAGAACAGTTCAGTCAAAAGAAATCAAATTAATATCTATAAATGTGTTGTTAGGGAATTTAAATGAGGAATGCAAAGAGGGGGAGGAGAGCAAGAGCACCCACCACCTTGGTAGAGGCGGAGTTCGCCTGCTCAGGGGTAGGGGTAGGGGCAGGGGCACCAGACCACTGGGGTGCAGCAGGAGCGGACTCCTGAGGAGGCTGAGCAGGAGACTCAGTAGGAGAAGACACCTCGGGCTGCGCAGGGGCAGACACCTCGGGCTGAACATGAACAGGGGCGGACTCCTGGGGCTGAGCAGGGGCAGACTCCTGGGGATGGGCAGGAGTAGACTCTTGGGGCTGCTCGACATTGCTAGTGGGGGAAGGCTTGGGAGCCTCAGACTCGACAGACTCAATGGCCTGGACGGACATGGTGGACTGAGAAGGCTTAGCAGAGAGAACCTCGGTAGACTGGGTCTGGGCGGTCTGGAGAGTGACGGTCTTGGTAGACTGGGACTCAATGGTATGAGAAACAGCAGGAGACTCGACAGGCTTGGACTCGGCAGCGGGGGTGGTCTGAGCAGGAGCAGCAGGAGGAGTCTGAACAGACTGGGTGGCAGAGGCAGACTCGACAGTCTGGGTGAAGTCCTCGTTGCAGACAGTGACGGTCAGAGTCTTGTCCTCAATGACAGTGGTCAAAACCTCGGTGGTAGCAACGGGAGTCTCGACAATGGTGACAGGGATCTCGGTGCAGCCGTTATCGCAATGGGTGACAGTCTTGGTGATAGTCATGGGGGCAGCGACAACGGTGGAGGTAATGACAGGGATGGAGGGGGCAACCTTGGACTCCGAAGCGGAAGCAACGACAGTTTCAGTGGCAGAGGCAACAGGCTCAGTCTTGGACTCAAAATCCTCATCACAAACAGTGACAGTGACAGTCTTTCCCTCAACAACAGTTGTAACAACAGCGGTAGAGGAGACAGGTGCCTCGGTCAGAGTGACGGGAATCTCAGTACAGCCCTCATCACAGTGGGTGACAGTCTTGGTGATGGTGCCGACACAAGTGTTGGTGGCAACGACAGTCTCAATACCGGACGCAGTGATGGTCTCTTGAACAATGCAGGAGTCAGTAGAGGTAGGGGTACAGGTATCCTTGGTGATAGTAGAAGTAACACCGGAGACAGTGACGACCTCGGTAGAAGTGCAAGGGTCAGAAGTAGTGGTGACACAAACATCCTTGGTCACGGTAGTGGGGGTTCCAGAGACTGTGACAATCTCAGTGGAAGTGCAAGGGTCGGTAGAAGTAGCGCAAACGTCCTTGGTCACGGTAGTAGGAGTACCAGAAACAGTGGTAGTCTCAACCTGGGTGCAAGGGTCGGAAGAAGTGCAAACGTCCTTGGTGACGACAGACTCGGTGCCAGAGACAGTGGTGGTCTCAACAGTCACACAAGGGTCAGAAGAGGTAGTAGTAGCGCAAACATCCTTAGTCACGGTAGTAGGAGTACCAGAGATGGTAATGGTCTCAACCTCAGTGCAAGGGTCAGAAGTAGTGGTGGCACAAACATCCTTGGTGATCACAGACTCAGTTCCAGACACGGTGACAGTCTCAATACAGGTATCGACGGGGGTAGTGGAAGAAACCTGGCCGGAAACGATAGGGACAGAAGAGACGACAGTCACAACAGGGGTGCTGGAAGCGATGGTGGAAGAGACAGTGGCATTGGGGAAGAGAGAAGGGGGGACGACAGAAGATTCAACAGTAGATGACTCGTAGGTAGACTCGGGAGCAGAAGAGGTGGGCTCAGGAGTAGAAGAAACCTCGGGAGTAGGCTCGGCAGAAGACTCGGGGATAGAAGAGGTGAGCTCAACAGAGGACCCAGGAGCAGAGGAAACCTCGGTGGAAGACTCAGGAGCAGATGAGATAGGTTCAGGAGCAGACGAGGTAGGCTCAACAGAAGACTCAGGAGCAGATGAGGTAGGGTCGACAGAAGAAGACTCAGGAACGGAAGAGGTAGGCTCAGGAGTAGGCTCGACAGAAGAAGGCTCCTCGGAGGTAGACTCAGGAGCGGAAGAGGTGGGCTCAGGAGTAGGCTCGACAGAAGAAGGCTCCTCGGAGGTAGACTCAGGAGCGGAAGAGGTGGGCTCAGGAGTAGGCTCGACAGAAGAAGGCTCCTCGGAGGTAGACTCAGGAGCGGAAGAGGTGGGCTCAGGAGTAGGTTCCTCGGAAGAAGTGGGCTCCTCAGAAGAAATAACGGGCTCGGAAGAGGTAGTAGGCTCAGCAGAGGTGGTAGGGGCGACAGAAGAGGTGGAAGGCTGAACAGAAGAGGTGATAACAACAGTGGAAGTTCGTCCCTCGCCGTCACCCTCGCCTCCTGAGTTAAGATCGTTGCCACCAGTGGAAGGATCATAAGCAGCACCGCCATGAGCACCGCCAGCCTTGAAAATACCGTTGTTGATCTCCTCATTGTCAGAGTCGTAAGAACCGTCGTCGTTAGCTCCTCCGGGAGCGGGGATATGAGCATAGCCCTGCTCCCACATGAGCCAGTTCATATCGTTGCTGTACTCGTCCTGCTTAGTAGTAATGTCGGAGTAGAACTGAATCTGAACAGTGACGTCATCCTGGGGAATGTTGGACAGGTACAGGGTGAAACGGTCGGTCTGGAAGTCGGTCAGCTGCACATAAGGAGAGACGTCGTCAATCTTCTCGAAAGAATCATAGTCCCAGGTGGGAGTGAGACCCTTGTAGAAGTTGAGAGTCATATCCTGGAGAAGGGCATCAGGGGTAGTGTAACGAGAACCTGCATCACCGAGAATATCGTTAACCTTCACACGGTCATAAGGAGAGGCAGGGAGCTGAATAGTCCACTGGATCCGGTTATCAACACGCTGAGCAAACTTGTAACCACCGTTGTTATCGACGGCAGCCTTGACATTGATGTTATCAGAAAAGTCCTGTCCGCCGGAAGAAGAAGTGATGGTAACGGGACCAGGACCCTTAACATAGGCGGAGTTCAAAGTGGATTGCATAAAGAAGTTACCATCAATCTGGTAGTTCTTGGAAGCGACATAATCAGTGTAAGTAGCGGTAAAGTGGTGGCCGGAGTTGGTGATTCGCATGATATCGTTACCACTGGGGTCTTTGACCATAAAGTCGTAGTTTCCAGCGTCAAGGGACATCTTTTCATCAACATCGAAGGTGAAGTGATCACCGGGCTCAACACCATCGGCCTCGGGAGACAGGGAAAACTTGTAGTCCAGCTCCCACGCACTGCCGGCGTATCCCTCCTTGTTGGAGATATCGTTGGCCTGACCAACCTCGAATGAGGTGATAGGCGAAGCAACCTCTTTAGCGAAAGCCAGAGTGGCTAGAAGGGCAATAGATTGAAAGAATCGCATTGTCTGTTTGATGGTTGAAAATGAGAGGAAACGATCATAGCTTTATACCTGAGGTCTCCGACTCGAGAGGAGCTGGTTCTTCGGAAACGCCTAGCCGCGATACTGGCTGCTTAGTGGTGAATACGGCAAAAGAACAAAGAAGCCAGGGTCCATAGATCCCTCCAGCCACCACCACGGGCAAGAAAGACAAAGAGTAATGGTGCAGCCGACAATGAGAGACGCCGACAATGAGAGACGCCGACAATGAGAGACAAAGACTTCGGTAATTGGGAACAAAGACTTCGGTGCTTGAGAGCAAATTTAGTGCTGGTTAAACATATCCATAGTGCATAAAGGTCAGCAAGACATCTTGTGTCGATTGATCGATCTCTGTACTGATTGAAGATCCACCATCGTGAGTTGCATGAGGTGGGCGGCTTCGCAGATGGCGTATATAGGAGATCAATTCTCAGACATTTTTTAACTGAGAAATAGATTTTGCTGAGTTTGTAGTTGTTATTTTTCCAGTATCGACATTCATGACTATTTCTGCGTGGTAATCACAAAACTACCGGAATTTCCTGCATGGCAGATGCGTTTTAGCCTTTGCTAGAACCTTGTTTGGTTCTACTTTGTCTTTTTGTCTTTAGGGTTTGAAGCTCCACCGCCACAGGAAGCGTATTCACCGAAAAACTCCGACTATGTGTTAATATACTCCAGACCGTTATACGTGACGCAGATCACGGATAAAGACCATCCGAGGATGAGCCGGATCAGCGGCAGCACTCAAACTGTCCCGGGTGGAAAGGGGTCAATGGAGATTTTCACAAACTGCCATAAATATAAGTACATCGTACCAGCCTTCCACTCCTCGGCAAAAGGTTTGCTTGAACTTGTAACAATGCGTTGTTGATTTCACTGCGCCGCATAAATTGGTTGGGCTGCTTGCTGTGAAGCTGGCAACCCCCATGCTGGCTTGCTTGCAGACGCATGGAAAAGAAATTCTCATCCCTAAGGTGCAGGGTCTTCTGCTAATTTCTTCTTTGGCAGAGCCCCAAGCCTGTGCATCTCTAATGCATAGTTTGTTTTTTTTACTTTATCTCGAAAGCGCAAAATTTATCTGTACTGGCACAGGTAACTTTTCGATTTTATGGTTGTTTCGCGTCTTGGGACTTTTCTATTTGGCCTGCGTCGCATTCTTATGCTTTTTGTTTTGGCGACTAACGAAGTGACCCCCTCAAGAGCTAGGGGGCCATCCAGTAGTATTACTTATACCTAGCTATAGTAATATAATTTTAGGAGGATTCAACACTGTCTCGATTCGATTTAAAGCAGATCTATCACCAGATAAAATTCAATTTAATCGATTGGCATAATGTTAAATTCGACTGTCTAACCAGGAAACTGATTCTGGTTTGGTCAAGAAAAAGTTCAAATTGGGTAACAATAAAGTTCTCTTTGCATAAGTAATGTACAAAGCTTCATTAGTATATGCTGTAGCCCGGTTTGTCATGCATGAATTATGCTTGGCATTTCGACATGCTTGTGGGAGGCGGAAAAGCTTCCCGAAGGCTGCGAAATGACATCTATTTTTTCTTTAGCCCTCGGTGCGTTCAGTCATGCAGTCATTTATTTTTATGCTGCTTCTCAGCAATCTAAAAGAAGCATGACGTGTTCTGTGGTTGCAAAGACAGCATATACCCCTGGTACCAGGGGGTAGCCAGATCGCAGTCGTTTATTTTTCTGCTGCTTCTCAGCCACCCCGAAGGTTTGTTGTGACGTATTTTGCGGATGCAAAGACAGTGTCTGGATTGATCGCAATCACCTACAGTACTTTCAGCAGCCCATCTAAGGAAATATAACATAATCATTTTGTAGTTTAAATGCCTACAAGTATTAATACAGTACTAATTGGCATCTCTAGAAAGAATTTTGTCAGATGAGATTTGAGACACTGGCGAAATCTGAATTAATGTAACCGTTAAACAAGAACTGGCGCACAGCTGTAGGCCAGATTGCGTTTTCCCCGTCTTTAGTTCAAGCAAAAATGCTAATACGCACGATGACAACACGATGAAACACGCCCACGTCAATGATCGACATTGCCGCCCAAGCAACAGAACGTATACGCCAAAAACCGTTTAGATCACCAAATAATATTATACTTTGCATCGCTGGTGCCCTTCTTCGCCGGTCCGTACGGCACGAGTGCTTTGTGTAACTGTGTAGCTGTACAGCAACTGTTGCGTGGCACCCTCGATGGTTTCTGGGACCCTGAATTTTAAATGATGATACCGTACAGTACGAGTACTCGTAGGCTACTACTACCTGGTAGCTAGGAGCTAAGGGGCCAGTTGACATATATAACTCAATACTGTACAAGTAGAGATAAGCCAAATCTGTTCTAATTATCTTCACAAACTATTGGTACGTCTACTGTAATTCCCTGTGTGGGCAGTAGAGCTCCTATTCCTTCTACTTTTGCATCCAATTGTCTGTGGCTGACGCAGAGTTATCATGAGCTATTGTGGCAAATCATAGGCGTTGAATGTGCATGGCAAATCTAAAGAGCTGGTCAAAGGATACAAACTGGCTTCTGGGTGGCGATCTCCCGTTCCGTTGTTACCGTCGTCGATGATTTCCTGATCTCCAGTGATCTTCGTTGGGTATTCACTTCCGGGCACCCCAATATCCAATTCAGGCCGTTTTGGTTCGACGTTGCCGCAATTATTTGTAATCCCCCACGTCTCGGTTGCGAGTTCTGAAAAAGAACTTGTGAAAAAAAAAAATGAAAAAAAAATAAGCGCGAGGAAGTGCAGGCGTGCATGAAAAGGAGCACATTTTAGTTCGTGTGCGAGGCTTAATATGGACATAAGGGTTTTGAAACCCTCTTGTAAACGTCGCACAATGCAGAGCGTCGGACCCAAAGCTGTAAATATATAATAGAGAAAACATCGGGAGAGTAAATAAGATCTGGAGTTGTAGGATAGTACCGTTCTTGCTTTCAGTTTCCTACTTTTCAATTCTGAGTCCTGGTTTCTACGTCCCACTCCTCATTTCTATCACAACAGATAGAGTTTAGGCAATAGACAATCTACTTGTACCTTTTCAAATAAGCTTTACTGAGGCGAACTCGAAGTTTTTTTCAAGCCGCATGCACGTTTTGAAATGTATCCAACAGATGTACCGGTACCAGGTACTAGGTGTCTTGGCATCGATACATATTACCGTTTAGATAAAGGCATAATACTTTACCGAGAGAGTGGAGATGATTCTCTTGGCGTACGACAGTTTCTCAACGACCGAAGCTAGTGATTTTAGGTGTTTGACTTCGGTGATTTAGTACAATATGGTTCCAGGAGCAAGGAGAATCATGGGCCGTAGAGATGACGCCTATTTTAGCTATCTAAAAAAACACAAAATGGACACGTATTAATTGGCACACCTGCATTATGCTCTTCCAGTAAGACAGGATGAGCAAATTACTGTGCGGGGCTCGGATGTCACGGTACAGTATCTACACTACGAGTAGATAGGTGCCCCTACAGTACTCGTACTGGAGAGTCGGTAGCCGTACCTAGGCTTCTAATTAGGATGGTTCTGAGTGTGTTGAAGACGTTTGAAGGCTATAAGTGTTTCACCTCCGACCCAACGTCCGACAAAACCTTCTAAATAATCTTAGAAATGTGTGGCTGTAGATTATACGTATGGCTGTCCGACTGTTTGTGCCAACCATTGCTAGTATCAGAACAAGGCTTATGGAATACGCTGGTACAGTGCTGTACTGCAGCAACACTGAGGTAAATACCTTTCTGATAGATGCACCCGTAAAAAGTACTTTACCAACGCCAGGGTTTAGTTTCGCCGTGCACACGGGAGATTTGCAACCCTTGGCGGTCCGGCGTCTATACCCTAAAAGGAAATATACTACATCCTCGTATTCTTATTATAGAAAGTACCTCCCTTTGTATGCAGAGCAACAATCCCATTGCCGTGGCTGCCAGTTGGGCACATGCATTCAGAAAAGAGATAAAAAATTAAAAAATTAAAAATATAGGACCAAAAGATCGAAAAAAAAGAAACTAATGACACAAGACAAGAATTTGAGAGCGTTTAGGGGTACATCATACTAGAAAGACAGTTTGCCTTGCTGTTATTGGCCTTCCTGTCTTTGGAGGAATTCCCTTGAAGCTAAGCGAAGTGCCGTGTTTGTAGAATTTACTAATTCGAATGATATTCCACTACCAATTTTTTTACTCTCTTGTGAATTGGTTTATTTGGCTTCCAATTTCACTTCCCATCATCTGGTTGTGAGTTTCCAACCCCACCCCCC
>ULGV01000005.1:1719242-1837844 GCA_900519065.1 Yarrowia hollandica | reverse complement strand
CCCCCCCCCCCCCCCTTGAATCTCCAAATGCAAAAAGGGGTGCCAGTACCGGTGCCTGTACCAGCAGTTGTGTTACTCGGTAAATAGATCGATAGCAATAAATGTCTGTTACTATTCTGCAAAGAAAGAAAAGAAATTAAGAGGATATGGATAATTACTTTTTGATAGTAAGACACATGTTGTTTTGGTGGTAAGACACGCGTAATATGGGGCCTAAGTCTCACACCATCTTGGTTCTATTGCTCCCATACGTACATGGCGTGAAGGCTCTCCCCGATCTTTCTGTGCAATTCTCTGTGCTAGCTACTGTATCCTGTTCCGTACTGTACCGTAATATTCTCGAGAAAGTTATCATATCAGAATTCCTGAGTTCCAAGAAGGACTAAAGACTTTAAATGGCAGATTTTCAAGGGTTGTTTATTATATACTCTTGGATTTCAGTCAATCTCTCTGTTCTCTTCTCTCTTAAAATGACTTTTGATGGTTCTGGGTGGCACGAGAGTGAATGATTGTAACTTATTTTGAAAGGCGGATAGTAAATCATCGATGTTCAAATAGAGACCAAAGAGGGTTTTTCTAACCAAAAAAAAACAATAATGTGGTGGCTCTAACTGGTTCATTTTTACCGATGATGTCACTTATACCCATCCATGGATCCCAGCAAACGATGTTTGTATTTTCCTTCTGACATCACAATAAATGAGAGGCAAAATTTACAGATCCTTGTCTCAGTCTTCAGTGAAAGTTAATCTAGAGGGTACATATGGTATAAGCACTGGTATATTAGGTAGCTACTGGGACTCTTACTGGTAGCCAGCTATCTCGCTTGTATATTTTTCTCCACCCCACGCATCCCCTTACTAATCACTTACGGTAACCTCATCTCACGAAGGCATGTCTACCTGTGCTGTGAAGACAGAAGTGTACATCGCCAATCTCCGTCTGTATTTCATATAGATTAAGATCGATCTCCACTGTCAAATTCGCATCTTGAGATCAAATAATATTCTAAATATTATTTATGAAGTGACGGTACAGTAGCGACGTCTTAGAATCTGCATGCATATGTGGTAATACCATGCCCAAGGTCTTGCAAAAGTGAGACCAATACTGTACAAGTACCGGTAGCTACAAATACGAATACCACAGGGATGGTAAAAAGGTATACAGAGGCACTGCTTGTACCAATACTTGTTTTTTTCCGTTAGACGAGTGTTTTGTCCCGTCTGGTACCCTGGTACCAAGTAGTGGATCACCCAAATGGGAAACCCCTTTCACACAACTCACTTGGAAATAATTCCATAATTTATTACTAATTGTGTCCGGGGACACCTAAGGCTGCAGTATCGAGGTGTAGATACTAACAAAATATCAGCTGTTTTATTGTTTTTCTTGAAGCCTCAGGTTAGTGTATTGTCTGGCATATATCGTTCTTGTATTGTCTGGCATGTTTTCTATCTAATTAACGTCCCTGATTCTTGGGTTTAATTTTCATGCAGTAACAAAAAAAAATACATAAAAAACCGTAAAAGGACAAAAAAACAAATACGAGAAGTTATAAGTGCATGGCATAGAGTGCGTATGGACACAAAGAATTGAGGCACAGAAAGAGGTTCTGGAAAATCTTCGGAATACGGATAGTGGATACCAGTAAAGGATCAGGTTTGTGAGTATTTTTTTTTTTTATATTTTTTTTATTACTGTTCAACGTCTTTTGCAGAAGGCACAAAGCATCTAAGTGCAACAATGTAAGAGTACGCAGGGTTCTTTAGGCCGTATGGTTGGTGTGGAGAAATAGTACGATAATTTCACACCAGTACAGTACCTGATACCCCACAGACGCCCTTACGTCTACATTAGCAAGCAGTTCTACTAAACAGTCATCTGCATTTGCATTCCTCTCCACGGTGCATACCCTCCTTTACTAATACGAATCTTTGCCCTCAACCCGCTACCTGTCCAGATACCAGCACCAATTAGGCACAGCTAGCTACTGTAAGACGGTTGGGAGGGTCTGTAAAGTGAGTTAGTCTGTTGTTCGACTAATGTGATGAATAAGTAGCGTTCGTAGGTGTGCATCACGATAGTTTTAGTTTTTGCACCATGCATCTCCAGGAGTGACAAAAGTCTTGGCCATTCCTTTGAGCGTACTGGTGGTGGGCCCAGCTCAGACCTATAAGGTTAAAGAATTATATCGTTCCCAGGACGCAATATGCGACCTCCAGCTTGGAAGGTGGAGAAGGTGATCGGCGTGCAAATATGCAGTACAGTAATTACTGTACGAGTACTCGTACTGTACGCTTCTATACGAGAAAGCTAACCGCGTAGGGGAAGGAACAAAGGTCATCAAGCTGCAATTAACTGTATCCAAAAGCATAGAAATAGCTACATGCAAGAAAACTTCTTTGAACAACATTATTTTTGTGGTGGTAACGCATTTACAAATTTCCTTCTCATTAGTTTTCTCCGTCTTTTCCGGTATCTTCCTTACTTTTTCTTCCCAACAGGGAACCCCGGAAGCATTGAGCCCCACCTTCTCTTTTCGTGGTCGGAGTCAGTTTTGATGGAACACTGTGTATAATGGGATTTGGTGTTGGATCTCAGAGTTTGTCATATCCAACCTCAGCAAAGCCGTTTTCAAAAATACTGTACCATCTTCATTTACTAAACCCTAATTATTTAGAATTTTTGTGGCAACACCCTATCTGTTTTACACTTTCAGAGTGGAGCTGGAGTGCACAGGTGAGAGGTGACTGCTACCAATTGAAGCTCTATACAAGTAATTATGTCCCAGAAGAAAAGAACCACCGAGTGTGAATCCGTGTTATATTTCAAAATAATATCAAGAACAGATGTTTCATAGTGTATTTTTTACATGCCTACTTTCTTATTAGCATTGTTATTCAGCTTAATCTTTAGAAACAACTTCTGTTCCCTTGTCTCTGAAATCCTCGACAACCCAGGACACTGCCAGCTTCTCTCTCGAAGTCTTGGTCTACTACTTCTCTTAATTCGACCACAGTTTCTGTTTCTAGGTCTCACGGGAGAACACTGTTCCATGTCTGAGCTGGAAACAAAAATCGGACCCCCTAATTTCAAATATCGTAGCCATCCAGGCAAATCCCAGAGAAGCGTTCCTGCAACGTTGAATTTTCCCAAACCTTTGTAGTTTGAGGATGCCAAAAATGTCGACCTGGAAAAGGACACTCTCCATTCGAAGGGAAGGTTGGAGACGATATGCTCAATAGGACTGTCTTTTTGAGCCCCAAGAATGAAATGAGATACCCTTGAAATGTCGGTAGGGATGAAATAGAACTTGATGCTGATATATGGACTATTGTAGGTTTTGCACAAAGCACTTTGGTTGGCCAGGTGTGTATTCAGCTGTTTGAGTGTAAGAAGAAGTTGCTGTGTGACCAGGTTTATCGTATTGGATCCCTTGTATCCTAGCAAGGAGTCAGTTTCTGCCAGCTCTTCAAGATCATCTGTCAAACTATGGCAAATGGTATTTAGCTCTTTGGCAGTCAAGTCATGCTCCTTCTGTGCCTTGAAACGGTGGATTTCGGGTGTTTCCCTCACAGTAGCAACGCGTAAGCTTCTAAAGGAGTTCACTTGTTGCAGTAATTCGATGTTGGTAGAACTCACGGATTGGATATCTGAGACATGTAGTTGTGTTTGCGTAGAGGAATCTCCTGAAAGAGTTTCGGATTGGTATTCATCGTCATGGTCGATCCCAGTCATAATAGCAATGTAGAAAGGATTGGTTACAAGGAGTACAAATAGGACTACTTTCACTGTGGTTAAACTATGGCGTCATAATCACTAAACATATCAATGGTTCATAAACACTGGCAGCCTGCTGAGATTCGAGAAAGCCACCGTGACATGGCCCCAAGCTGATGGATACTGATATGGCAAATACTTCAATAGAATAAATTAAAAGTCGCAGGCAATATCTCTGAAACTATTCAAGAACCTACAAAAATACTCTCCCACGAACAATGTTATCTGCCGTACATTTGAAGAGAAACACCATCAGTGTAACCTTAAATACAATCTAAGGTTATCGGGTATATTCGACTGTACGACAGCTACCAGAACACAAAACCTCAATCATCTTTTCAAACATATATATACAAGACATCCATGTTTCATGGTATCAAAAAGTTCGGGGCGATCTCCCATCCATCGCTACATGATTTAATAGCAAACATTATATTCCATTAACAAATTTTCTCGGGTAAGCAACTAACTAACTCCCTCAATCATCTGGCTATATCTCATTAAATAACATCTAAATACACTGGAGCATCGCGTAAACGAAGTCCATCAGAAAACGGTTTCGGATGAACCAGTTTATCGGGTTCGGATAATACCGGCGGCGACCAGAAGCTGGACCTTTCGGGCAACCTCGGGGTTCTTCATGTGGTCCTGGAGAGCTGCAGGGTTCTCTCGAGCCTGGTTGAGAATGGAGGACATGATGGGGTCCTGGAGAATCTCAACGATTTCGGGATCCTTGGAAGCTCGCTCCATGGTCTGCTCGGGGGTCTCACCCTCTTGGGCCTGGAATCGGGCAGACATGGCCTTGTACTGAAGAGCCTCGATCTCGGACTTGGACTTGCCCTCCTTGTCGTGCTCAAGAGCAGCGGTGCAGGCATCAACACACTTGGAGTACTCTCGCATGGCGAAGTAAGCGTTGGCCTTTCGGATGTAGGCTCGGATGAAAGTAGGGTCCTTGGCGATGGCGGCATCACAGTCGACAACAGCCTCGGGGAAGGACATGAGCTTGGCAAGAGCAGCAGCTCGGTTGGAGTAACCAATGGGGTTCTTGGGGTCTCGCTTGATCATCTCAGTGTAAGCCTTGACAGCTCCAGGCCAGTCGGCGGCAGCAAACTTCTGCTTACCCTCCTCTCGTGCCTCCTCAGCCTTGGCAGGGTCGATGTAGGCCTGGGTCTCCTGGTTCTTCAGCTCCTTCTCGGCAGCTCGCAGCTTGGTCAGGGTGTCGGGAGTTCGGTGCTCGGTCAGAGCTCGGTTGTAAAGCTCAATGGCCTTGGGCAGGTTATCAAGCTTGACGTAGGCAGTGGCGCATCGCGAGAACGACTTAGCCAACACCTTGTAGTCGGCAAACACCTCTCGGCCCTTGGTGATAGCCTCCTCGCAGGTCTTAATGCATGTTTCGAAGTCACCCTTCTCGAATTCGGCAGCGGCTCGGTTGTTGAGGTAGGTGATGTCCTCGTGGATGGAGTAAGCCTTGTTGTAGTGCTCAATGGCCTCGTCGAACTTGTGGGCCTTGTAGGCGGTGTTTCCGAGGGCCTTCTCCTCGTCAGCCTGCTTCTTCTCGTCGGAAACGGGCTCAGCGGGCTTCTCGGTCTTCTCAGCCTTGGGGGCAGCCTTGGGGGTCTCAGCGGGCTTGGCGGGCTCGCTGTCCTTCATCTCAACGTCGTTCTGAGCGTCGTGGGCAGCCTTATCTTCGGCAGCCTTGCCCTGCATGTCGGTGGGGATACCGAGCATGAGCGCCATGGCCTTCATCAGACGGGGATCCTGCTGCATGCCGGAAAGAGCAGCCATGGGGTTCTTCTGAAGCTCGCCCAGCTTCTGAACAAACTCGGGGTCCTTCATGTACTCCTTGACCTCGGGGTCGGCAGCCAGCTTGGCCAGGTTGGCAGGGTTGGAAAACATGTCTCCAAGACCCATGTCAGGGGTGGTACCATCGCCCTGGGCCTCAGCCATGATAGCTCGCTCAACAGACTCCAGACCAGACTTGTTCTGGGCGTTGCTGGGATCGAGCTTGAGACCCTCCTCGTAAGCATCCTTGGCTCCAATCAGATCACCCTTACCGTGAAGAGCGGCACCCTTTCGGCCGTAACCCTTGGCCCACTGGGGGTTAATGTCGATACAGGACTGAGCATCCTTGAGAGCCTCGTCAAAGTTCTTCAGAGAAGAGTGACAGGCCGATCTGTTGGAATACAGCACGTGGTTGGGTGTGGGAGAAGCTTCAATGGCCTTGGAGAAGTGGTCAATGGCAGTAGGGAAATCCTTGGCAGCGAAGGCTGCGTTTCCTTGAGCTTTAAGCTGTGGTTAGTAGTGTGGTGTGATGTGTGATGCGGTGCAAGATCATGGGGGTGTACGATCACATCAGTTTTGTGCTGTCACTCGTTTTGTTCTTGCTGCAAACTCCTAGTTGGTGCCCTCCATATATTCTCTTCTCTCTGGTACTCACTTCGTCAGCAGACATTCTTCTTTTTTCTGTAAATCGCAATATGGGGTCGACAAAAAAGAATGCACCTCTCTTATATCCCAAATGCAAAGCCCCAGCTGAATCTTCTAGAATTTTGGATGGAGGTGCAAACCCCTAACCCTGCACGCCTGAAACTTTGTGTGGGGATCTAATTTCCAGGGTAGTTTTTGAAGGCCAAAGGCTTGAGGGTACTTTCGAGGGGGTAATTTCGTTATCCACTACTATCACGTGACTCCAAGAAAAAGTCGCCACCGAAGAATTATCGTTTTTAGACCAAGTTAGCTGAGGTGGGAACCTTGGTGAGAAACGCAGAGAACTATGTTTTTGAGCGTGTGACTGATATTGAATAGAAACATATATATCGCTCTAGATGCCTTTTGTGTCAATCCTTACTCTCCAGATATTTCTCAATTGCTCTCATTATTGTCGCTCAATCGAGTTTTGAGATCGAACATCAAACTTTATTTGTAGAGGGGGTAAAAGTGGTCCCAACGAGAATCGAACCGACATCCGTCTGCGAACTTTCTGATTACTAGCCGGCATTATCGTCACGTGATGCGGGGTAGATATAACACACGGATGTACTAAACTGAGGTGCGGTATTTTACACAAAGAGACTAGTGGGGTACCAGTGGCTTTTTGACCTGATTCTTGGTGGCTCATCTGTTGAGTTGGCAGGTGATTTGGCAAGTGGGTTTAGGTTGTGTAGGGGGTGTGCGATGAGAAATGACTTTCGCTAAGATGGTAAGGCTGTGCATTTCCAACACCCCTTGAGGGGTATTCTACAATTCTGGGCTGTGAAAATTTCAACTACCCACATTTCGGTTATCCAAGTTGGACTCTCCTTGTCGTCTACAAGTGCTCCCTTCTCTCTCCTATATATACATTCGCTATAAACGCTCTAATGACGAATTCAAGTGCCAGACTTGTGACACAACTGTCGGGTTGTGTGTCCATTCGAAATTGTTGAACAGTTTGACTGTTCAAAGGCACTGCTGATGAACAAGTCCCCCATATGCCTGTTTGACTGCATCTGTGTCTTTAAACGACTGGTGGCAAATGTTACATTTCTGAGGGGGCATTACGGCCCATTCATCCTGTGCGTAATAGTAGTATGGTCGGGCGAAGCCGTCGGAGTTGGTGTATGACGGCAGGGTGTCTGACTTGTAGGACCAGTATGAAGGGCTGGTAGACTGTGAGCTGGTGGAAATGTATGTTGTTAACGGTTCGTTGTAGTACTTTGATCTCGATCTCGGGGGCTCCTGTAATTCTCTCCACTGTTGTACCATCTGGTTGGCCTCTCTGTCTATTCTGTCAGCTCGCTGGCGGAGTCTTCGTTTTTGTAGAATGTGTCGCATGTAGAAGGCGAGTAGGAGGATTAGAAGAACCACACCGACAATGATTGCCACATAGTAGTATCTCGAAGTCATGTTGGAGGTGGTAGGAAATGGTTGGGGGACTCTACCGCGCTACAGGCTACATTATATCCAGGTGATAGGGCTAGAATGGTGAACTGTAAAAGCCAACCTTGACTATAAAGAAGATCTAAAAAGTGAAAATACAAAAAGCGACACTATAAATAATCTAACGTCTCCACTCACATGGCAACTTTATGAACAAAGTGAGTTGAAGGCCACAGTTGGAGATGGTGTTTGAGGAGCTTTTGGAGCTGTTATTGGCTGTTTGTAGTCACAAAACAGCTTTCACCGATTGAAATCGTCTACATTCTATCCAACCCCCTTTTTCATGTCTCTTTCTCTCCATCTAAAATCACGGAATTATTCCACGACCTTTTTGAGATGGGGTAGATGAAACTTTGTTTTAAGTCTGGACGGACTAACTACGACTCAATAATTATTACTGTGCTGGTAGCTACAGCTATGGAAGAAAAAGAGGCCCATCCACTGCCGCTAGTCTGAAAAGTTCATAATTGAAGCAATAGGGCCATCTGACGCGGATATGGAGTGTAGGAAGGCGTTTGTGTAGCCACCCAGCTCGTACGGTCTCATCACGCGGTCCCTCCACCCCCTTACTTACAATACAATGCAATCTCGTTTCTCAACGCATACAAAGTTTGGCGAGAAAGTAGCCTCCTTCTAGGGGTGTCAATAGGTGTGTGACACCTGGACAGGGTTGAAAAAGGAGCAGAGGCAGGGGAATTGTCTTGGCTGTGTCAAGAACAATATCAAGTCAAAGAAACCTGCGTTGAATAGGCGATCCACCGATCGTACCTGTTTCATCTAACTTGATGTATTTAATCCGTTGTGTTGCATTATTACACCGTATTCAGGGACTATTTCGGATTCCAGAAATTATTCATCTTCACCCTCCCCCAATTATGCACGCCATCGCCTCTCTCCCTCCCCCCATTCCCCTCAACCCTTCCCCACAAAGTTCGTGTGCACATGTACAGGCCTCATTGCTGCGGACATCAGGTGGGACACCCTTGTCCGTGTGTCGGGTGCATTCTCCGTTTCGGCAATTAGTGTCGCACGTCAGCCAGGGGGTCCCCTACAACCTGTGGCAGCCGTTACGCTTCAACATTGTGCTTGTCCGTACTCTTTTGGTGCTATTTATACCGGTACTGCTGTAGAGACGCAACGGCGGATTCATGACAAGATTCGACGTTAGCCTTGTTTCAGAACCCACCCTTGGGAGCTTGGAGGTGAATAACAAACACAAAATGCAGAAACTTACCGAGCTTTGGGGGGGGGGTACGGAGACGGTGTGTGTTGTGTCAGCGAAGCCCTTGTGCAGTACAGTTGCTTGTGCATAGAGATTCAAGGTACGACTGTGCCAGGTAGGCTTTTTTGTTTGTCTTTTTTGTCAAATGACATCCCTGTCACTGAATTCAAGGGTATGCATGCTAATCGGTCCAAGTATACCAGCGAGAAACTCTACATGTCCCAACAAAGCTTGTTAACAAAACACGACATGGCACCTGTCAACTTCACGGAGACAAATGCAACGCTGGCGGGTAAAATTTGAAGCAAAATGCTCTTACAGGGTCAACGTTTTGTCAAGATTTACCAGCCCAAGTCACCCGTTTCCCCACACCGTCTCCAAGCATTGTTTGCGTTCTCCGCATTTTTTTGGCTGCTGCCTCCATTCGACGCAGTATACTCCCGATGATCGGCAACAGCTGTTTGAGAGCCAACTTGACTCATTATCCGTCAGCTGAAATGGCGATACAGGCAAAAACACAACTCCTAGGATGGCTAGGCACCTAGGGAGGTAATAAGAGGAGGTTCTATGTTATTTGATATCGTAATAGCTTACGTGCCGTTACTTCTTGGCCTGCCTGCCCTGGCTACTCTGAATTCTGCCCTGAAGCTGGTAAAGTTTACTTTCAGAGACACTAGGTAAACTGGACCTGAAAGAACCGAAGTGAACAAAAATACATTAAATTCAACACCAACCACCATATTGTTCAACTTGGTCAATTTCCAGACATGCAAGTATACATCTGTTCAACTAACTACAACTCATGTGCACCGTCCAAATGGGAACTCATACAAACTCTATTGGAGGTCCCTACATTCCAAACCTTAAAACATCACCTAATGTACACCAACCTTAATCACGTGTGAAGATAAACACAAAGTCTCTACACTACACTTCAGAAAAAAAACTACGAGACTACACTAGTGTCAACAACACGCGTTCACCATGACTGAAGTTGGAAACATTGGGGTGGCCAGTCCGTCGCTGGCGTCTCCCCGTATCATGCGACCAGTCAGGTCCCAGGGCTCTCTGGAAAAGACGGGGTTTGCCGCCAGTCCGGAAGCGACATTGAGAGCCCTGGACGACGTGATTGCTCGACTTGGACCTGTGTCTGCGGCCGCCGGCAAAGAAAACCAGAGCCCCACCAAGCCACAAAAGCAGACCATCAGCGAATCGGAGCTCTATCTCACTGGTTGTGAGTGTTTGGAGACTCTGTGGGCGTTTGAGTTGAAAAAGGCGGTCAAAAGCTCTGAAATCGACCGCAGACAATTGCTTATGATTCAGAAACTCGTGTCGGGCTCGGAGAAGGAAATTGGATACGCTCTGGAGCAGATTGTCGTTATTTTCAAGCGACTATTTGGTCGAATCGCGGTGGAACATGAAGTCTTCAATGTCGACGAGCAGGACTCGCAATTGAGCAAGCTGCTGTTGGTCGACGTGCCACCGCGAAAAACCGTCACTGCGGTAGTCAACATCGTGGTCTCGTTACACCTGGCTATGCTCAAGGCGTTTGCTCGAAGTAGGGTGCATGATTCCATTATGGAAGTGAGTACTATCAACGACAAGCATGAACGCACGAACAAACAAACAACTAACACAGCAACTGGTGGCTTCACTAAAACACCCATGTGGTCCTGTAGCCTGGACAGGAAAAACCGCAGCGACACATAAACAGGCCAAGCTAACAACACTCTCAAAACTAACAGCCGCACTCTCTCGACAATGCACCACCAACAAACTGAACGCCATGAAGCTGCAACTGGTGTCTATGGAATGCTCCTCAGACATGTCCCAGATGGATCTGTTGACCGACACAGTGCAAAAAATGACCGACGCCAACGTCAGCGAGGACGAACGAACGTCACTCATCTCTGATCTGCTCAAGTACTTAGGCGGTTTGGACAATGAGCCAATGGTGCCTGGAGGAGGCACTGTGGAACCAGAAATTGTCGACACCACGCCAGCTGTGTCGATAGTGGAAGCTCTGATAGATTCTGGGTCTTTTTCCGA
The DNA here is from genome assembly GCA_900519065.1 of Yarrowia hollandica. NCBI lineage: Eukaryota > Fungi > Ascomycota > Dipodascomycetes > Dipodascales > Yarrowia > Yarrowia hollandica. Next base: position 1,826,872 of record ULGV01000005.1, on the reverse strand, counting down.
GGAGTTTTCGCTCCCCACCCTGCTACGCGCAGTCAAGGCTACCGACAACAAGCAGATGGCGTCACAGGCTACTCTGACAGCCATCGAGGGCTTTTTCAAAAATACACACAAGAGCATGACGACAGGGGGAGTGACTAACGACCATATTAGAGCCATGACGTCGTTATTACAGCTTCTCACGACCGGCATTCAGAACCTCAACATCAAGCGACTTCTCCCTGGCCTCTGTGACTACACCAGCGCCACACTGAAGACTTGTCATGCATCAGTCAAGGGCGAGTATGTTAGCGCATGCTTCATTGCTGTTGGAGACAGTCTTGTTGAGTTGAAGGACACTGCCAAGGTGGTATTACTGTCCAATCTGGTGTTCAACCTCGGCCTCAAATCCCAGCAGACTGACACGCGTATTGTTCTGCTTCAGCTGTCGACCACTCTGCACAAATCTGCCAGCATTTCTGAACAATATCTCATGAAGTGTTCTAAGCTGGCGACTCTGTTGTGTGAAAACAAACAATGGAACGATGCCATTACACACTGCTCGTCGGTGTTGTCATCGTTGAAGGACCAGACGATTCTTTCGGAAGATGGCATTGTTGTAAAGTTCATCAAACTTCTCGCATACCCCTTGTTGAATCTGGATAACCAGGTGTACACGTTTTCCGAACAATCTGGACGACCGATCGTGCAAGTCAAACTGGTGCAGATGCTGGTGGCAGTGATTAGCCAGAGCTCACGTATCAAACCTGGCGTGGTTCAGGAACTGTTCAAGTTCCAGTGCGACGTACTTGTGGGATGTGAAATGTGGCTTGATCTGGCCCGCCTGCTGACCAAAAACCTCGCAGAGGGAACGTCTTTGCTGGAAGTGTCTGTGGAAGTGTTGAAGAATCTGGTGGATTCCAAGATTGACTGTTCACCGATGCTGGAGTTTCATCTTCTTGCTCTCGACACTATTTATCTCGGCAAGACCAACCACGTTGAGCAGCTAATTTCACTGGCTGGCACTATCAAGCCTTCTTCAGACGATGCTGACATCATCTCCATGATGGCCAAGTATGCTGCTTGCCAATCTCTGTTCTCACTAGAGCTCAAGCTACACAGATTCACTCACGACAAACTAGCCCTGGCCCAGTGCTACCTAAATCTGGGCGATGTACAGCGGTGCAAGACGTTATTAAGGGAATTAAGTGGCAGCGACCCACGCGACATTAATGTCCAATTACAGACTCATCAACTGCTTGCTTCTCACCTGTTGTTAGAGGGACAACTGGAGGCTGCCGGTAAGCGACTTAGCAAGCATACGCAAGTTGTCGGCGCACACCCAGTTATGTCACGTGACTTGACTCAAGGAAAGATGGACTCCGAGTCTCCTCAGGAGTACTGTCTTCGTCTGACTTGTCAGGTTCGTTTCTGGCTGGTGCAATCGCGTCTGTTTTTCGAGCAGTCTCATTTGGAGCATGCTACAGCCACTGCCAAGAAGTCACTTTCTCTTTCACAAGCATATTTGAAGCGGTTTAGCAAGAGCTCTCGACTTCATCGGTTCTCCCAGCTTCCTTGCTATGTGTGGGAAATGTGCAGTCTCAATCTCCAAGCTGCCATAGTCACTACGACAACTCTGCTTCATTTGGGTCTGTGGAGGGAAGCAGAGCAGGTGATCACGCAGTCGATCAACTTGCATGAATCCGTGGGCCATGTGATTCAACTTTCCGAAGCTCAGTCACTTTTGGGATGGCTTCAATTAAAGAAGGGTGATTTCTCAGCCAGTCAAACGACTCTGGCTACTGCTTGCGAAGCACGTGAACAAGATACCCTTGACGACGTGTCTCGTGCCATTTTGTATGCTCGAGTGGGTGCTTTCCATTACAAGGCTGGGGAGTTGGAGGAGTCATTTGCTCAGTACGAACGAGCCATCCAGGTGATCAACTCCATGAGCGACTCGTCAGGTTTATCACGTGACATGTCTCAGTTGCGTGTTGAGCGTCGCAAGAAGCCAGCCGCTTCATCTGCTGCTGGTGTTTTGCCTGGATTGCGACGTTTGGTTTCTCAGGTAGAGCGTCTCAAGGTGGAGTTGCAGCTTGTGCGGGACCAAAAGTCACCCAAACCTGCTTCTTCCGGATTGGGCAAGTACGACCAGTGTCTGGACCAGCTTCTTGAATCACGCATCGCATTATTTTCTGCGCGAAAATTGCTTTCTTCGGATGCCATTTTCCTTGGTCTTGAAGAGTCAGCTATCAGCATTCCTTCTGCTTCGTCATGCGACATTGCTCTGCATCCGAACAATAATGTACAAGCTGCGCATGGCATGCTCGTGGGTGCCAAAAAGAGTCTGAGCGAGCGATGCCAGGATCTGTTTGAGTCGTGTTCACATATTGAGATCAACGAGGCGCTGTACCTGATGTCTAGCCTGGACGTCTTTGTGTCTGCTCTCGGCACTGGACTTTCTATGACGCCATGGTTGGATTTCCGGGGCGTTACTACTGATAGAAGAAGAAGGGTATTGAGCAATTTGACAGTTGGCGAGTGGGATACCATTATTGGTGATGTTTCTACCCAGCCCCATGTCGATATGAACGTGAAGTCCCTTCTTTCTAAACTACCTGACAACTGGAATGTCATCTCTCTTGCCATTTGCCCCACCTCAGGCGATGTAGTGGTGTGTCAGTATGCCTGCAACCAGGAACCATTCTTTCTGCGACTTCCTCTCCACCGACACAACTCGCGTGATGTTGATGAGCACCCGTTCCTCTTTTCTGACGGTCTTGAAGAACTCAAGAACATCATTGCCGAGAGCGATGCCATGACCCGAACGGGAACCTCTTTCCCTGGAGGATCCGAAGCATGGTGGGCCAAGAGACATGAGCTGGATGCTCGGTTAAAACAACTTCTCCATGATGCCGAGTTTTGCTGGTTTGGAGGATTTCTGGGAATTTTGGGCGAGACTGTTGGTTCTGGCTGCGAGGCGTTTGCCAACTCGTTCAACAGAATTCTCACCAAGCACCTGCCTTCCAGAAACGGTACTGGACGACGAAAGAAGGGGTTCAAGCCTGTTTCTATTGACCCTCGTGTGCTGTCGCTATTTCTGGGCATGGGCAAGGACGATATTGCACCCGAGCTTCTTGAGGATCTGGTGTATTTTGTTCTGGACATTCTACAGTTCCATGGCGAGTACAACGCTTATGACGAGCTAGACACTGATCAAATCTTTGTCGAGATCGAAGAGGCGATTGGTCTTCATTTCAGTGATGACGCCAAGAGCAAACACAAGTACACACATACAGTGCTTGTTTTGGACAGTGCCACGACCCAGTTCCCCTGGGAAAACATTTCCAGTTTGTGTGGACGGTCTGTCTCTCGAGTGTCTAGTTTGCAGGTGCTCAGCCAACTCCTGGACACTCCCATCCCGTCTGGCTCGCCTTACTACATTCTCAATCCTGGCGGCGATCTTCCCAGAACCCAGGATCGGTTTGAAGATGCTCTCTCTCGCTTTTCAGGCATTGTTGGAAAGCCTCCGAGCGAGTCCGACTGGCTGAAGGCCCTGAAGTCATCGTCCGTGATGATTTATATGGGTCACGGAGGAGGTGATAAGTACATTCGTAACTCGTCCATTTCCAAGCTTGAGTCATGTTGCCCAACAGTCCTTTTGGGCTGTTCTTCGGGTGTGATTCGTGAAGCAGGTGAGTTTGAACCTCATGGTATCCCAATGGCTTACATGGCTGCCGGATGCCCTTCTCTGGTGGCCAACCTATGGGATGTGACTGACAAGGACATTGATAAGTTTGGCAGACAGTTTTTGACGCGATGGGGCGTTTTCGAAGGTGACGAGACCAGTTTGGACGTTTCTATGGACTGCTCGATGGCTCTGTCACAATCTCGTAACGATTGCCTGTTGCGATACTTGAACGGAGCTGCGCCCGTCTTGTATGGAATTCCCACTTTTTATAATCATTAGCATTAATTTATCTTTTAATTTTAATTTCATTAATTAATTAATTAATTAATTAATTTACCATCAATTGTATAATAATTACATCAGTATTATCGTATGTACAGTAGAGTTGCAGACTAAAAATTGATGCTTATATCTGCTGAAACGAATGAAGTCCACAAAACCATAGTTATCGCGATACTAGTTAGAATTTCCTAGTTACAGTAAGATACTTCTGGAATATAAAAAAGAGAGGACGACAGGACTCGAACCCGCAGCCTTTGGAGGACGTCGTTCAGAAGAACCGAAATCCAATGCGCTACCATTACGCCACGTCCTCTATGGTTAAGAATTTGGAGAATTTTTGCCATAGCAACTCTTCAAAATGCCGATTTTTCGGCACGATTTTTCGAGTTCCCCAGGGGATTTATAAAAACGACGTCACTTTTATGGGATAATATCCCATCGAAAGTACCATATGAGCTGATTTCATTACACTTTCGTTCTTGAAGTTGTTTCAGGGCATGGTTTTTAATACCCAACATACCAAACCACTGAAGTGAGGCTATTAGGTGACCTAAAGGTTAGAAAACATGAAGATAACCAGCCACCTATTTTTTGTCTCATTATTGCATGCTATTTATTTATGCATTACAGTAACTGCTGCAGTTTTTTAAGAATCCGGGGGATCGCTAAAGCCGTGTGAGGTGCTTCATCCTTATCTATTGAAGAACATACCCTCATACATACCAATGAAGCATTTATTACAGATGTAATGTGACGCGTAAAAACTCTTAGAACTTCTTACCCCAATTTAGTGTCGGGATAACTTCACGTTTAGTAGTGATCTGAGTGTGTTAGTCCCGGGCTATCCCGACTAATGCATTAAAGAAACGTGAACTTGGATGATTAAGCTGCTATTTGTAACAATTTAATGTGGACACAAATGTGCAGGCTGAATATGTTGCAGTTGGATATAATTGTCAATAATGAGCCACAAGGTAGTATTCTACTGAGATACCGGACAGGGGATGCGACACAGATACACCCACAGACATTGTTCTGCGGTCGAATATGCACATGCACCTCTTTATCCACCTAAATCACCGGGAATGGAGTACAATGAAAATCTTGTCCAGAAAAAACCGAACTAAATCCTCATGTCTTCACTAAACCAGTCTCTTTGTATACGAATATAGGGGCAGATAAAGCACTATAGCCCCCAGATTTGTGTAGGAGGATCAAACGAGAATCCAAATTCGATCGCTGGAAATAAATACCACATATCCTGTTGTACGGATCTCTACATTTTCGCCAAAGTGCAAGGCTGGTACACTAACCTCTCGGTAGCTACGCGTTAGCGCGCTACATGCTAATTACCATGACCTACGGCAGCTAGGTTCTTTTATTCACACCTCCCAAAAATGTACGCTACTTGTAGAGATGTTCAAAACTCCACACAGAGTGGGGATAACTAAATTATACAGAACACTCTACATATCAAATTGATGCAGAAAAGGTGCCACCATTCATTATCGTCAAGGACGCCAAGCAGCATGTCTACCCAAGTATCATCACCTCCCATGCAACCTACCAGATCACCGTTACCCCGGTCCTACTAAGGTATGCACGATTAGAGCAGATTCTAGACCGGATTCGTCCCATTCCAGGGGAATTGAACCGCCATATAACCCTTCTGCCGCAGTATATACTTCTCAGCCTTGCCTCTCCATTCCGGTATCAATGCAGCGACCCACCAGTTTTTTACCGACGCCCCCTCGAAATGAAGGGTCGGCTTTCATGGCTATCCTCGTGGCCGTGTTTGTCGCATCTGGGGGGCTATTGTATGGATACGACACGGGAACTATCGCAGGTATCATGACCATGGGGTATGTGAAGGAACACTTTACAGATGCCGATAAAATGGACTTTACTTCAAGCCAGTCATCGTTAATCACTTCGATCCTCTTGGTGGGAACATTTACGGGAGCAATTGTGGCACCCCTGGCTGCGGACACGGTCGGAAGACGCGTGGGTATGATTCTGTACTGCATCGTGTTTGCAGTAGGGGCCATACTTCAGACCGTGACTACCGGACGAGTATTGCTCATTGTGGGGCGAGTCATTGCTGGTGTAGGAGTTGGTGGAATTTCGTCCATAGTTCCTTTGTACCAGTCGGAGGTGTCTCCAAAGTGGATCCGAGGAGCTGTGGTCTCCATTTACCAGTTTGCCATCACTGTGGGTCTCCTTCTGGCTGCCATCGTGAACAATGCTACCAAAGACCGACCAAATACGTCTTCGTATCGTATTCCACTAGGCGTTCAGCTCATCTGGGCAGTCATTATAGCTGCTGGACTCTTGGTTCTCCCTGAAACACCTCGTTTCTGGATAAAAAAAAACAAGTCTGAAAAGGCAGCCAAGTCCTTGTCGCAACTCAGAAGACTACCCCCAGATTCCAAGCAGGTCCAGAAGGAACTTCTTGATATTGAAACTTCTCATGCTGCTGAGTTGGAGATTGGAACTTCGTCTTGGATCGCCTGTTTCAGCACCAAGGGCTCTCTGCTAAAACGATTAATGACTGGGGTAGCCATCCAAGCTCTTCAGCAACTAACAGGAATCAACTTCATTTTTTACTACGGCACTACATTCTTCAAGAATGCAGGAATCAAGGATCCTTTTGTGATTTCCATGATTACCTCGGCCGTCAATGTGGCTTTCACCATTCCTGGCATCCTTTTTGTAGACAAGGTGGGAAGGCGAAAGCTGCTGTTGATTGGAGCAATTGTTATGGCTATTTCCGAGATGATTGTGGCTGTAGTAGGAACAGCACTTGACAGTCAGGTTTCCTCAAAGGTGCTCATTGCATTCACCTGTACGTTCATCGCCGGGTTCGCTTCCACTTGGGGTCCTATTGCATGGGTGGTGATTGCTGAGATCTTTCCACTTCGAATTCGAGCCAAGGGGGTAGCTCTAAGTGTGTCTTCTAACTGGCTTTTCAACTTCGCTATTGCCTTTGCCACTCCTTATCTGGTGGACGATAAGCCCGGATCTGCAGGGCTTGAGTCCAAAGTCTTCTTCATTTGGGGAGGATGCAATTTCATGGCCATTATTTTCGTCTGGAGTTTTGTGTATGAAACCAAGGGCCTCTCTTTGGAACAAGTGGACGAACTTTACACTGAGGTGAAGTACGCATGGCATTCACACAGGTTTGTGCCGACTGTCAAGGTTGTCGCCGAGCCTCCTAAGGGAGTCGAGAAGGGAGTAACTCACCCACAAAGCTTTTTCGATTTTAGCGACAGTGATTGATGGCGATGCAACAGGTGTATACTATTATTTCTTTCTTTCAATGAAGATTCCTACTCGTATCAAATAATTTAATGACTATATTAGCTAGGCTAATGTGTGTTTTGACTTACACTGGCGGCAGGATGCAATCAATCAAATAGTGGAGCAATGGGACCAGTGTATGTGTTCAGTAAAATGTACAGTATGCTGATACCTGGGTGGTTTTTGGTAAAATAGCAGGGGTAATTTTAGGGCCCTTTGGATGGTGCTTGCGGGCGTGTCATGGCAGTCGAATACGCCCTTCTGCATGCTCAGGCATTCTCCTGTACAGGAAAACCGACAGAAGAGTCCCTCCAACCATGACTGGTGCCAGCCAAGGTAAAGCTGCCAAGTATACGGCGGCGTGAGCAAGAGTAAGTGCAGCTTTTTTGTCGAGAAAGAGACGCCAAGACGTGAAAACAGCAAAGTTGGCCAGCATGAACCACCAATGTTGTTGATTAGTCATCTGATTGTGGTCCACCATCCATTCCAAGAGCTCATCCACCCCAATTTCCCCCAGTAGCAAAAATCCCAGAATGCGAAACAGTAGCGCTTCCTCCCTAGCTGGTAACGCCGTCACAAGCCGGTAAAAGAGCCAGCAGGCGTACTCGAGAAAAGCGAAGGTGTATATGGTTATGATGAGATGCCGTACCGTCTCTCGTGTCGATTTTCTGTCTTTAAACATGGTTGCGGGATGCTTGTGTGTCTTAGAGGGCGAGTTTTTACTTACACTACAGACTTGGGCGCTACCCTATTTTTGTAGGCTGCACATAACAATCAGGTATAGAAGGATGCTATAAGGAATGCTAAATGAAGGGGACAGGTTCTGGCGGCAGAGATGTTGTATACGGCAGACTTACCGCCGGGTGCCTTATATCAAGGCGCTAAATACGCATATTATTAGGCACCTCTAGCCCCCAGCTCCCCTCACTGTTCGTTCTTTCGGTATCGTCAACGCAGCGTCCGTTCGGACCGCGCAGATCATAGGTGGAGGTTTGTGACTAGCTTTGGGAGTCATTTATCACTGAAAGAGTTGCCACGGCTGCGTTTGATAAATCAAATTTATGCCTTTCGTATGGGCTCACCTGATTATCGCAGGAGTCGTGGCCAATGCAACAGTGATTTCCATGCATGTGTACAAGCAACTACACTTACGAGTATAGTTCCAAAAGGTCCGGATCGGTCGTACTAGCTACTCCAAATCAGGGCAGGGAAAGCCGGGTGTCTGTCACACATCAAAGAAGGAAGAAAACAAAGATGAAAAGTTAGAAAAAGAAAAAAACGCCAAGGAACATGAACTTCAAATTTAGCAGGCTGAAATAAGAAATGATGTGCGAAACTCACTCATCCTGTTCCTCGTATCCTAAACCCTGGCCAAGCCTCATAGTCATGCTCATTTATTCTTTTAGCTGCAGCTCAAATTGCTTATATTTGCATATTACCGGTTAATGTAGGGGACTATTATAATGGGGATAAGCGACATCTGCACTAATTGAATGACGTTGAGGCCCTGTTAGAAGATCGTCGAGATGATAGTTTTGACTGCATTTACAGGCCTTTTAGAATTAAAGCATAACGATACGCAGTAAAATTCAGTAATTATGATAATTAAGAAGAGCCGGTAGCTAGCTAGCAGTGGTTTGTCTTCTGTGGCCAAAACCTACAGTGCGTACAGTCCCAAATGAGAATAATCTAGTATTTTACTTGTATCATACTATATATCTAGTATTCAAAGCACCATGTTCGGTGAGAACCTCCCCCTCCGTCGTCCGTTCCAACGTCTATATCCAATCTCCTCCATGCAATCTAAATACACTACTTAGACACACCATCCCATCCAAACTTCTTGAGCTCGTCCCGGACGCTTCCCTCAGTGGAAATCTTCTGGATCTGAGTATCTTCCAGCTTCTCGCCGCTGGTCTGCTTGGCCTTGAGCTCCTCAATGGCACGCAGCTTCTTGAGCAGAGCTCGCACCTTCTTCTCGTCCACGCTAGTAGCACCGTTCTTCTCAGCCTTGTCCTCAACCTTCTTGGGGGCGGCTCCGGGAATGACTCGGCCTCCGGCTCCTCGGACGTTAGGGCCCGAAGAAGGAGCGGGGGATGCCGCTAGAGATCCTCGGGCAGCTCGCTCAGGCTGTCCTCGAGCGTGAGGAGGTCTGTATGCACCGGCAGGCTTGGAAGCGCCGCCCACGGGGGCCTTGGCGTTCTCCTTAGCGCACTTGGCAGACTCGTGTGCCTGAGGACACTCGCTGATGGTGTGGCCGCTGGGGAAGTTAGCCGAGGGCAGGGGTCGCCAGTCAGCAGCAAAAAGCTCGGGGAAGTCCTGAGCGTACATGAGGTTTCCCTTGACGTGCCAGATTCGGAAGCCGTTGTCGACTCGCAGACGAGGAGCTGTGGTTGCGGTCAGCACGTACTGGGAGTCAGGAGACCATGCGACATGGCTGGCGTTGGCAGCATGCAAAGTGGCCACCTTGGCGAACTTGGACTGTCGGTCCAGGATGTCGACGGCTCCCTGGATGTTGCCAAAGCCGCCCAGCAGCACCAGCCGACCGTGGGGCGAGAACCGGATGGTGTTTCGCGAGCACTCGGCCAGAGTGTGGATCTCGTTTCCTCGAGCGTCGAAGAAGGTAGTTTTGGAAGGCATGTATCCGTAGACCACGGCAAACTCCCGCGAGTTGGGCGACCATGCGACGTCGTGGATAGGACCCTCCTTGTCCAGAGTGATTCGGCTGTCAAAGGCTCCAGTAATGCCCAGCAGGTAGAGTGTGGTCTCACCGTAGTAGGATCGACCGGTGGCATCGGAGGCTGTCTGTGCCAGCACCAGCAGCGAGGTACCCAGGGCGTTCCACTTGAGGACCACCTCCTCGGCCTTGAAAAAGGTCTTCTGGGCCACGGCCTGCTGAAAGTTGGGCACGTGGTAGATCTGCACCTTGGCAGGCAGGCCCTTCTTCTCGGGCACAAAGACGGCCACGGAGTAGTTCTTTCCGGGCGACACGCTGAAGTCGGCGCAGTTCTCCACACGCAGCTTGGCCCACACCTTGGTCAGCTCGCTGGACTCGAAGAACTGGATCTCATCCTTGACCATTCGAGCGCAGTACTTCTCGTCGAAAGTGTACTGCAGGTTCCAGCCGGTCTGGGACTTCTGCACAAAGGACGTAATGTGCTCGCCGGACTTGGAGTTGAACACCTTGAGGTTGGGCTTGAAGTTACCGGATGCAGGGTCCTTCTTGGGGATCTCCCAGGTGATGATGAAGGATCCGAGAGGAGAAAATCCAATCTCCAGCACGTTGGGCTCGTCCAGGCGCAGCGTCTCCTGACACGTCTCGGGATCAACCACATGGACTCCGTCAGCAACGGCGTAAGCGAATAGAGAGCCGTTGGGGGCGTAGATGCAGTTCTTGACGGCTCCGGATTCGGGAGCCAACGACGCCACGGCGGAATTGTCGGTCACGCCGTCCGACACGGTGATTTTTTTGGGCTCGCGAGCAAAAAGCTGCAGTTTGGTCATGGTGTGTGTTGTGGTGGTTGTGTCCAGCTGGATCAGATGAAAAATGGAGGTGATTTTTGGATCGCCGAGCTTATTTTTCGGTAGGGTAAGTTTGGGTGGTATTGGAGCGGGGAGGAGACGTTTGGAGGTAGTGGCAGAAGTCCCCGACGAATCAACATACGTGGTGTGTTCCAACGGTCATTATCATCACGTGAATTATAATCTCCAACACTAAACACCTTGAAAATATTCGAATTTGACCTACCTTGCCCTGTGCTACATTGCTAAGACAACTGGGCGTATTCTGCAGCATGTATGCAATCGACTACTTCTCGACGTCATTGTTAACGAACCCTAACCTGTAATCTTGGAGCGGTTGTATGGATGTATGGGTGGGGCTGGTTTTTTTGCGCACACATTCCTCATTTTATGCCCGGATCACGACTCCTACTATTTCATGCAAACACAGTATAGTTTTTCGCTGGTCGTGTGCGAGGACAATCTTTTAGACTACTGTGTACATAACCAGTGCGGGTCTAGTGTCAGTAGAGAGGGTTCCGAAACGGAACTTTTCCGTAGGAAGAAAAGTGTGAAAATTGGACACCTTGGTCGTACAGTGTAGTAGAGCATTTTGCCCGGAGATTTCCTTCATACTCCGCTCCAATCATTGTCTGAGTACCTTCCTTTTTAAAATAACATTTCTATAACAGTTAAACAGTTGCCAACCTAGTTCTTGGCAATAATGGCCTTAACGGCCTCCACAGTCAGAGGAACCCACTTGTCGTCCTTCTGAGATGCAATCCAGTTGTCCTTGTTGGAAATAACGCCGTAGCCAGAGTTACACAGAGTGCCAATGGTGAGTCCGTAAAGAGCAGCGTAGTCTCCACCCTGGGGATTGGTCTTTTGGGAAGCAGCAATGGCCTGCTCAGCCTGCTCAATGGTCATAGCCTGAACAATGTTGAGTTCAATGCCGCTTGCGTCGCTGTACAACTTGAAGAACTGGTTGAGGCTGATATCTCCGTTCTTGATCTCCAGAATGGGGTCCAGCTTGTCGAGGTCAGTAGTTACAGCCAGAGCTAGGGTCTCAGCGATTTTGTCGACAAAAGTATAGGAGAACTTTGTGTTTCCGTCTCCAATGGAAGCGGCGGTTTTCGTAGCCAGATCAATGCCCCAGAAGTGGGGCTTCTCCACCATGTAGTCTGCAAAGGCTCCAGTTAGCAGCCTGACGCACTTGAGACCTGGGATCTTTGCGGCCTCCTCGTAGTGGTCGGTTTTTCGTGCAAGGGCAGCGAAATCAGGTCGCTGTTCATGCTTGATACCATAATCGGGCAGGAAGTAGACCTTTGCTCCAGAAGCAGCGATGGGGGCAATGTAGTCGTTCCAGTTGGAAAGGACGCCCAAAAAATTGTAGATTACGTCAGTAGAGGCCATGGCCTCCTTGAGCTGCGTTCGAGGGAACGTGGTGATCCGCTCAGACTGGACTACCTTGTCGGGCTGGTTGGTGATGACATGCAGGGTAGCATCAGTGTACTTGAGCAGGTAGTTGATGGTAGGGGTTCCAAGGATACCGTTGGCTCCAAGAATGGCTATCTTCATTGTGGCGAGTGTTGAGGACGAGACGACAGCAACAGCAACAGCAGTTGCTTAAAAGACGCTAGCCAGCAGCGTAGCCGATTTCTAACATGGTTTGGTGTAGCGGAGATATGCAGAAGTGCAACTCTGTGCAACCTTAAGGAGGAAGTGGAGACAGACGCAAGAGCAGGCAGGGGCGCAAGTGTGAGGAAGAGGAAATTTAGAATAGGCGAGAAAACAGCACTAAGGGAAGGCGATAGCTTGGAAAAAAGAAGTACTGTACTTAAATAAGCAGCTGTTTTGGTCTTATATCGTTTGTGTTAATAGTTACGGGTACGTCTAGTAGCAAATTAACGACACATGCCCCTCACACCACCCAACAATACCATTCTTCAGATCAGCGTTCGGAAAATCCTTAATATTATTACGGAAACGGTCACGACGTTGGGAATTAAAATTTTAAATGGAATAAATCTTCCAACTCAACCCCACTGACCCCCACCAGGGTCATGTGTGTGGAAAGGTCTTATAAATACGAGAATGTCTTGAAACTTGATAGATAGCCCCAAAACCCACGCTTGCTTGAAGGATCGATAGGATTTACTCACGTGACCTGCTCCAACTCCTCCAGATTCTGATATTGACAGCAGCCCATCAGACATACCACGAGGTAGCTCGGAAGCCAGTGTTTAACTGTACATTTTATCACGCTAAATATGAAGCCGTTAGTAACAGCCGTTGAACCAACGGCGGACTTCAGATACACTTTCCGTTGTTGTTTTCTAAGACAAGTCCAAGGTTCGTTGATGATCGTACGGACCGAGCCATTATGGTATGACAATCCCTATAAGAGGGGTACATTTCCCGCAATTTGAGGGGCTAGAGGAAAGTGCCGTGTGTAATTAGACTGTGTGGGAGAGTTTCTTCCGTTGTGTTCATACCCGTTCCATAGTCGTTATTTTGCGTTTTTGTGACGGGATAATTATTGCATTTGCATGTGCTTTTCTATTTTCTATCCGTCTGCCATGCCATTCGAGAGGCTTTTCAGGAACGCGTTTCCAACCATCGCACGTTCAGTGTAAAAACAGACACAATACAAACACAAATACTTGCACGACAAGTATTCATAGTGTATATAAAACTTCTCCCCTGGTCTTTGTGATCATAGTGATACCAATCAATATTCGATTCAGTCGTCGAAAACCCATTATTAGAGGATGTTCTTGACCTTCCGACTGTGTGTCAAAGTGTCGGGTTTACCCTTCAATGTGACTTTTGCGTGCTTGGGAGAGTGGCACAACAGTCGTTTTTATCCTGTTTTACGACACATTTTAAATAAAGGAAATACACGACAGAACATCCCAGAGTACGAGAAGAAGTGCAAATATATTGGTCCTCTTGCGTGTGGCATACTGGCACGTCGCCAAACTGTGCAATTACGCAAGATATCACTAATTGCTCCTCATCTCATCCTACAATTGCTCACTCTACTCTCTGAATTGACTCGTTACAGCCCCTACGAACGCAGCTCATACACAATCATAACATTATCTACACTTAGTAGTCGTAGAAGCCCTTTCCGGACTTCTTTCCGAGCCAGCCGGCATCAACGTACTTGGTCAGCAGCACAGAGGGTCGGTACTTGGAGTCTCCGGTGTCCTCGTACAGAACTCGCATGATGGCGAGACAAGTATCGAGACCAATGAAGTCAGCAAGGGCAAGAGGGCCCATGGGCATGGCACATCCGTTCTTGAGGATGTTGTCAATGTCCTCCTTCTGGCCGATGCCGGTCTCGAGGGTGATGATGGCCTCGTTGATGTAAGGCATCAGGATTCGGTTGGCAAGGAAACCGGGGGAGTCCTTGGAGATGGAGGGGATCTTGCCCATTCGCTCAACGACAGCCAGGGTGGTGGCCAGGGTCTCGGGAGAGGTCTGCAGACCGGTGATGATCTCAACACCCTTCTGGACGGGGACGGGGTTCATGAAGTGAGCAGAGATGACTCGGGAAGCACCGGCACCAGCAGCAGCGGCAATCTTGGTGATGGAGATGGAAGAGGTGTTGGTGGCGAGGATGGTGTCCTTCTGGGTCCACTCGTTAAGGTCTCGGAAAATGCCAAACTTGAGCTGGGGGATCTCGGGCACGGCCTCAATGATCATGTCGACATCGGCAACAGCAGACTGCAGGTTGGTGTGTCCAGAGACTCGTCCCCGGACGGCCTGGGCCTCCTCAGAGGTCAGACGGCCCTTGCCAACGTCCTTCTCAAGCAGCTTGTCCATGAACTTGAGACCCTTGTCCAGAGAGCCCTGGTTGGTGTCAATCAGGTTGACCTGCAGACCAGCCTTGTTGGCAGCCACCAGAGCGATTCCAAGACCCATCTGGCCAGCTCCAATGACGGACAGAGTGTCCACGTTCTTGGAGACACGGGCGGAGGTGGAGAAACCTCGCACGGAAGCAAGTCGAGCAGTAGAAAGTCGGAACATTGTGTTGTTTGAGGAGGAAGAGGAGGGTCTCGATACAGAGCGCTATAAGATTAACCGTTACTGGAGCATATAAAGCCAAATAGGGTTTGGAGGAGGAGCACAGGTCCATTGCCGAGGAGAGAGCCTTTTTTGTGGAAAAAAGAAGGACTTAAAATAGGTAATGCGGGCGGATGTGGAATGGAAAATTAGTCTAATCACGTGGTTATAGAGCCCCTCTGCTTCATTTTTGTACCTCATAAGTGCGAAATTCATCAGTCTAGCTAGCTTCTACCCCGGATTTTTGCTGTACCTCAAACTGCATCCTCTCGGCATTCTGTCGGCTCGGTAAATGGGCGGAGAGGGGTATTGGGTGAAAATGACCAGCAATGGACTGGTTTTTTGTCTGGATGTGTTTTTTGTCACGTGATTGGTGAATTTTTCAAACTTGGACAGCAATTCCCTCATTTTTAGACCCCGAATCACTTTTCTTTGGTCCGCGCAAGTTTCTGCCAGTTACGGGTATCCGGGAGGCGGAGAGGCGGTTGACTCCGGGATAGAGTTGGAGGCCACATTTGCTTGTTGCAGTTCCGATTTAGCCCGATCGCGGTCGTCGTGGGTTCGAATTTTGCGGTGGAAGAAATAACGATAAATGATTTGTGATACCGACTAAGTCACGTGAGTGTAAAATCGTAGTGCGTCTTTAGTTAAACGGGTGGGCTCCAGAAGGCTTCAGAAAAACGTGATTTATGTTAGTGCGACGCCAGCACTGGTAACTGTCTTCTTGGGGGCAGATTCGTGTCTAATACTGTGCTCCTCCATTGCCAAGTAGATGTTCAACTATTGTATCAAAAGTGTTGGTTTTAGTTGAACGATTTTGGGTTATAGTTAGGGAGGAGCTGATCCAGTCAAATAAAACAGTTGGGAGAGTGTGATTGAAAATCCGTTGAAAAGTATCCATTTTATGGCAGTGAATTAAAAATAAAAAAAAACATCTCACAAGGATATAATTTCCTCTATTACAAACATCCCCTCTTTTCTCTGCATCGTTGAACTACACTTCTTCAACGCCTCCCTTTGCTGACTAACAACCTCCTGCTCAACTGACACGAGTGCATGCAACTGGCGACATGGATCAACTTCATCAACACACACAGCACAAAATGTCGAAAGCCATGAGAGCAGTAGGAGAGGATGTCTGGAAGACAAAGGTGGACAAAGTTGTGAGTATTTGGTTGATGAGGATTGTGGGTGGTGAATAATGTCCGTAATCATGTGTCGTTGTGCCGGTCGAGATACGTGGTTTGAGAAGTTGAGCGATACACGGATATTTGAGAGGGGCGTTTTAGGCGTTCTGGACGGTTTTACGGGCTATTGTTTTGAGGGTGTGATTTAAGGGTGTTTTCGTGACTTAAACATGGATACACAGACATGGATATGAATGAGACCGACTTGACGCTTAACTGCACGTCTGCGGCCGACCCCGTCTACATGTTCAAAGATACTATAATGCGCTGAATGTTGCACCTGTCTTCCGTCTATCTTGTAACACAAGGTCCATCACCAAAATGATACGCGTTTTCCATGCTAACACAGAACTCGGAGCTGTTCAAACTCACATACGGATCGATAGTGGCACAGCTGTGCAAGGACTACACTGGCGACTATCTGGCTGTTAACAAGCAGCTGGATAAGATGGGATACAACATTGGTCTGCGACTAATTGAAGACTACTTTGCCAAGACCAACACCGGACGGTGCCACAACTTCAAGGATACCGCCGAGGCTGTGTCCAAGGTCGGCTTCAAAATCTTCCTCAACACCACGCCGGCGATTGCAAACTGGGCACAGGACGGAAAGCAGTTTTCGCTCATTTTCGAGGAGAACCCGCTTAGCGACTTTGTCGAGCTGCCCGACGACGGAAGAGCATACAAGGAGCTGTGGTACTCGAACGTGCTTGCAGGCGTGATTCGAGGCGCTCTGGAAATGGTCCAGATGGAGGTGGAGGCATTCTTTGTCAGCGACAATCTGCGTGGAGATGATACTACGGAATTGAGAGTGCGACTGGTCAAGATTCTCGAGGACGAGATTCCTCTGGGAGAGGATTAGGGGGTATTATAGATGTATACATATTGATTACGGTAATGCGAATGTATTGTAGATATGCTAATTACTGTAACAGGCCCTTGACTTCCTGAAGTTTGCTCTTGAGAACAGTCTTGTCAATGTCTCTCCAAGGAGTATCGAGAACCAGGTCGTCGACAGGACTAGACTCCAATCCAATGTAAGAAAACACCTCAGACATGACCTCCGCAGCAACGATCCTTGCTCCTGAATTAGGATGTCCCAGCAACACTACCAGCCGATCCAGAACCTGTTTTCGAAGCTCACAATCACCAGCAATTGCCACCGAGCCGAAAACACGAATACAGCATTGTAGGCGGTCGGGGGAGGCCGTGTTGATATGCATATTGTATGTTTTGACGAAGATTTCATGCACCAATGGTCGGCCGGTATCAGGAGTCGCCAGCATGGTACTGGTGATGATTCCAAGATCAAATAGCTTGTACAAAAGACGCAGACCTGCTAAGGCCTGTTTTACGTTCTTCTTGTCCACCAAGTTGAGCATGAAGGTGACAAACTCGCTTGTTCGAGATTTAGACTCAATCAGAAACTCAGCAATGGCGTCAAAGGAATGACCCAGCAAGCTTGAATTTGCTCTTTCAGCACCAGCAAGACTGGTTAAACCCGAAACCAACGCTGCTCGAGACTCGGGAAAAGAATCCCATAAAGTGAGCATCTGGGAAAAGTACCTTGACCCACTTTGACGAGGACCAGAAATGACCCGTAGTTTGACTAGTACGTCGAAGGCCAGAGTTCGCACATCATCCAGATTTTCGACGGAAATACGAATGACTTGAGTCACATGGTTGCTCCAATCAAGAATTGCATGTCGCTTGATGGTATGTAAACTTGCTTGACGGACCCACTTGCCTACATCTCCTCGAAGATTGTCCACTGTGTAGTTATCCAAACAGGAACCAATCAAAGCCGTATCAAAAGCTCCAGATTTACTAAGAGCCTCAATACATGCTGCTTTGGTAGCGCAATCGGAAAGATGAGGAGGAGTAAGTGCTCGAATAACATATGAAAGACATTCCTCCACATCCTTAGAGCAAGGTAGAGAACCCAAAGCTGCAGCAAAACTAGAATATCCAGTTTCATACAGTCTCTGGGACCAGACGGAGAAGATATCAGAGTAAGAATCGAGTTTGAGATGACTGACGCAGATGGAGATGCTACTCACAAGATCAGGTTCGTTCATTTCCATGCATGACGTCAGCTTTTCAAGGTTTTCCTTGACAGAAACATCCTCAGAATCTCGCCAAAGACTGTTCAAAAGAACCACAAAAGCTCGAGCTGTAAAAGTTTCCTGGCCAACGTTCAAATGAGAATGAGAAACATAGTTGAGCAGACGTTGACTAAGCTTGACGCCCTCGGAAGTCACAATACCAAGCTCAGAAAGAGCCAACATGACACCATGACGAACGTCCGTGTCAGTAATGTCCAGCTGACTCAGAAGGGAAATCACATGGTCTTTGCTTGCGCTATCGCGGTTCAGCACGCCCAATGCCTCGGCAGCTAGACGTCGAATATGATGGTCCCACGAGCTGACGCAATGCTCAACCAGGTAGTCGGACAGGTCGGAAAAGCCGAGCTCCTGCATATCATGTGACACGGATAGATACGAGTTTTCACGTGATCCGAGGCGGAAATAATCGAGTTTCGTCAGTATATCGATTCCTCGTGCTGTAGCCATAACAACGGGCCCCTGTCTTCCCACAAACTCCTGGACTGCTGCTGATGCTGCTCTTCGGTTGTTGATCTGACGGTCGAAACATGCTACCTTGACCAGCAAGGATATGACTGGAGACACTTGCTCGGTTAGACCGGGAACTGTTCGAAATAGCGACCAACAAACGTAGCAACTGGCGTCTCTGACATGGCTTCCTACAGAGTAAGTGAGCTGTCTCTGCTCAAATGGAATTGCAATTTCCAGAATGGAGTAGAGTCTTGGAATCACGTTGCTGGGTAGCAGGTTTCGTCTGATTATCTCTGCCAATGTCAATAACACACCATGCCACTTGTCTGCGTCGGCAGTGGAGATGGTCTCTTTTTCGATTTCTGCAAGAACTGCATCAGTCACCTCAGCAACTAGGTCTTCAGGCAACTTTTGACAGATTCGGGCTAGAGCCTTGGAAGTGGTGTATCTCACTAGAGTGTTTGGATGCGATAATTGAGTGAGAAAATAACCAACACTTTGTTCCACCTCAATGGGTACTTCAGTAGTGGCTAAAGACATTTGGAGCTGGGCCAATCGAGAGATATTCTTCACCAGTAGTCTGTGGGTGTTTGCCTCTACAGAAGAAGAATTTTGGGCCCATTCTTCAACCACATAAAGCAGCTTCTGATGGTCCAAAGCGTACCATTTGAGCTCTTCGGCAGTCTTGAACTTGATCAGGTGAGGCAGAGTCTGAAGAATACCCAGCTGCAGAAACTGCTGGCTCTCACTCCCCTCCGAAAAACACGTAGAAGACTCTGCGTAGAAACGCGTCAGATGCTCGGCCATATCATCACGTGTCAGGAGCACTCCGAGCAGCCGCGCCGCAGCATCACGTGACTTACCAGGAGTGTTGAGGCTTTTCCATGCCAGATCATACAAGTCCTGAGGCAGAGTCTGCGAGATGGTATGGAGCGGGAAAGGAGCTCGGGCAACGGTAGACAACCACAAAAGCACAATGTATTCTTCCTCCCACGTGACCGGGTGTTTAGTGATAAGTTCCATGACCGGGATCAGCTTGCTCACGTGGTTGGGCAGCAGTCGAGCTACCACCTTTCCTCCTCGGACACTCACCAAAGTGTACAAAGCCCTTGCAATTTCCTCATTTGGCTCTGTGTACTTGTCAGCCAACTGTGACACAAAGTCTTGCAGCTTTGAGTCCACCAATTGAGGCAGCTCCTGGAACGGTTCAATGCATGTTTGGAACTGTCTTAGCTCGTTCTTGTCGAGATGTAGTTGGGCTGTTGCCAACAGGTGAGACGTTGATTTGGTGACTCCAATGTCTCCCTCAGTCGTGTTTATGTCGTATTCCGGCGACCCCGTGAAGTTCATTTTCGAGGAGGCGGCTGTATAAACCAGCCCTGTGTTGTGGTGCGTTATCGTACTGCAATTGAGTTTGTCAGGGAGTACGATACTATCAAAAACAAATCAAAAACAAATCAAAAATAAATCAAAAATAAAAAAATAAAAAAATCTGTGAACTAAAGACCTAAAACATACACCCTTACGCTATATCAACAACCTACGGTATCTTAGCTATTGTACATATCCTCAACTTCTAATACTCCTATACATAAATAATATAAATCCTTCGAATGCAATGTGAACAAAACAAAATGCTAATAATCATCAAGTCGACCCCGAAATCTCGAGCAAATCAGTTATCCTCAGCTTAATCACTTTTATCCCGAATTCGAGGTCCAAACATTGAAATCAGCTGCAGAATAGCCGTCAAGATAAACGTTCTGCCGGCATCAGCAACAAAGGTCAAGTTGGAAATGCCCAGGTCGATGAACCCCTCAGTGTACAGCAATCTTCTCAACAGCAGGGACGTTATTTCACACACGTAGACGCCGCAATCACTTCCATTGCTCTGCTGAGGTGTGGGGGCCACCAGAAAGTTGAGTTTCTGATGCAACACAACTCCAAGCTTGTCAGCAACGTTTCTGGCGGCAGAAATGTTGCATTCTCCCACAGTATCGTAGTAGATGGCCTTTCCGTCCTCCACAGAAACAACCAGTAGCGACCAATGGTTTCCTGACACAATCTCTACATTGTTGTTGTCGTTGATGGGCAGGAAAATGAAGGAGGCGTGCTTGAAATCAGGCAGAAATTCAGCCACTTCCAGGGGGTTTCCCTGTCCCAGGAGGAACGCCATGGACGGTCGCAACAGGAAAATCTGCGACTGGAATCCTGCTCGCATAATCTCCAGACGCTCGAGGTACTCGTATACGAACGAAATGTTGTTGTCGTTAAGCCAGTACCCAGGCTGCAGATTGTCGATATCCTCCTTGTACACGGTCACGTCGTAAAACTCCAGCACCACGTCTCCGGGCTTGTTGTACAGCTGCTGCTGAAGCGTCTGGTGCAGCTTGAGCGAGTCCTCGTGTCGGAACTGGAGGTGCTCGAGTCGGTGGTGTTCCTGCTTCTCCACGTCGACGGGCAGGAAAATGTCTTCGAATCCGCACGTGACCTTGCCAGGGTTTTGCACGTGGAAGGAGCGGTTGAAGTCGGTCATGTCTGGCACAGGCTGGTTGGGCGAGTCGGGTCGCATCAGGGGCGACTTGACCGTGGTTCTGGCTCCGGGGCTGGGGACAGGGTTCATCGTGTTAGAATTGCACTTTGGGGGACTTCCCATGGGACTTCCACGAGTGGGACTGGAAAGTCGATGATGTCCCATGTTAGGGCTTCCACGGTTAGGGCTTGCGGGGCTGTGGCCTGCTCCATACGACGTGTTAGCCGTGCTGTAGCTGGAGCTGGAAACTGCAGAGTCGTCTGTGGCGGGTCGGTGAGGCTTGGGGGGACCTCTGTCGGGCAAGTCTGGGCGGTTAATATCCAGAGAAGCTCTGTTGTTGGGGTTGGGGTTGGTCTGGGTTGCCGGAGGGGGGCTTGGCGACACGGTATCGTGCCCCGGTCTCTTGTCTGCAGTTCTGACCTTTGGTTTTTCTGTCGGTCGGCGGTATTCGCTTGACGACCGTTTCTCCGAAGACCGGAATGGACTCAGGTGGCGGTAGCGTCGTCGTTCTCCATCGTCATCTAGAGATTTTCGTGAAAAGCGATGGTCTTTTGGTGGCGGTGCTGGTGCGACCTCTGACACGTCCTCCAGGGAGATTCCTGGCAGCCGTCCGTCCGGGACGTTTCGGTCGTGTCGTTTTGACCTATGGAGCGGGTTGATTTTTCGCGAGAATTTTGCAATAATCATGTTGGATGCGATGAGATGCGAGTGTGTGTGTTTGTGTGTGTTTTTCGCGTGAGTCTATACAGGTTGGTATTGTCGGTGTGTGTCAATGGTGTGGATGTGGTCTTGTATATGCTGTATCTGCTTTTATCTGGCCGTTTGTCTGGCGTGGTGTTGTCGGTGGTCTCTCGTGTTTTGGTTTCAGTTCCTCACTTATCATCTGTTGGTCTCCCATGTTTATGTTACGCATGTTACGCACAAGGTTTCGGCACCGGACTTGGCCGCGGAGAATAGAGAGTATAAAACAAGAATATGGATGAGAGTATGCAGCCAGTGCCGCTGAAATTGCCACCAGCTGCATCACATGCCCGCTAGACACGGTATCTACAGTTTAGTTGTGCGTTAGTCAGTAAGCGTGGTGTTTGCGTGCACACCTTGGTGGACGTGATTACAACAAATGTCAGGTGAGCGGGCTGCTTGGAAAAGGAAAAAGCGCCATTTGAACCCTGAAATCTCGTCAGCCGTCAGACTTCGTCCATGCTTGGCTCTAACCCCTCATCTTTGGCTTCAAGGCTGAGCAGTTCAGTCACACAAACTTTGGCATCACGAGACATAAGCGAGGCTGGAAGACTAGAAAGAGAGCATGTGGTGGAATACGCCAAGAGAAGAAACCGTGGTGGCAAACGCATATATTTATGACGGTGTCTCGTGGATTTTTGCCACCGTCTTGAAAGCTCTAGACCTTGCTTGTTTTTCTTTGTGTTTTTGATGTGTATTCGGCTTCATGTCTCGGCTTTTTTCTTTCATAATTAGAACAGATGAGCTCCGATCTCCACATAACCTTGCTGTTGCGGGATCTGTGCAGAAAGCATGCGCCAACTGAGTCATGGATCTGTGAGACGGGGAATGGTCTTGGAGCAAGTATTTCAAGCCCTTTTTTCATCTTTCAGGTTGCCCATTTTCCGGACCTCATCTCGCCCCCACTGCTAGCCCCCTTTTTTGAATCATTCTCATTCGCCACCATTGTTCCGCCTCATGACTTATTTTCTATACTAAACCCTGCGGCAACTTCGCAGTTAGTCTTCTAGAAGAAAACCAGTGTGCTAAATACGAGCACTTGACCGGAAAAACTGTAACCCGCTAGCCAGGCAGACGTTGTGATGAGATGACGTTGATAGTTTCATTAGCGTGGTTTCTTGTGCGGTTTTCCCCATGATGAATGGTTTGGCTTGGCTAATATTTTGGTTTCTCGGGTTTGTAGTATTGTAATTTCACCATGTCCGCGCGTCACCATCTCTTGCTTTTGAACTAAACGTTGTCTTGGCGTTGTTCTTTGCTTGCAACGTTTTTTTCGTCATGACTATTTTCTTTTGGCAGGGCGGAAGATCCTACAGTACGTACGCTGGCTTCTTTTTGTTTTTCCTTCCGACCATCTTATGTTTCGGGAGAGTCGCATCGGTGATAATAGATAATAACTCAGTTTCTCGGATAAATACACCCGTCAGTATTACTCGTAAAAATGGCGTGAAAAACAGACACCAAATAGATACACATTGAGTCTGCCCACTTTTCAGACATTGTTAGTGTTATTCGCATCAGATGCTCACCGCAGACAACTTTTTTGTCCTCTTGGTTTTCGGGTTTTCCAATTTTCCAATTTTTTTACCTTTCATTTCGGTACACACTGCATATATCGGAGACTCGGAGATAAGGGACATACTGTACTTGCAATAAACCGTTGAATCCAACTCAACCAATTCGACATCACAGAATGGACTTGGCCAAACCGAGAATGGGGCTAAAAGGACGACTTCCAGCCACAAACATCCTCACTAGACTCAGAAATCGAGTCACGGAACTCACAAATACAGCTCCACAGTGGAATCTGCTCCAGCTCATTCTGTTGGTTCAGCTCCTCATCTTCCTGGACCTGGGAGAGCTATTCAAAACTATTTCAGAACCTCAACTGAGACTTGTTTGTTTGAGGTGATGCGGGCACAGTTTAAAAGCGCTCATTCAGCATATGTCGCGCGTTTCAAAGCTGAGACTACCATCTTGAGTGATTTAGGTGCTCTCGAATCAATAGTAGTCGAGAGAACTCCTGTCGCAGAAAAGACAAACAAAATCACCTTGCCTTATGTATATACTAACGATTTTTATTTATCTTGAACTTGTTGAGTCAGTAGAGTGGATGTTGGCGGTCTTTGAAGGTCCTCCAGATTTTTGAAAGTGGTATCACAGTAAACACGCGTCTCTTGGATACACTAGAAGTGGTGTGTGGACAGGTGCTACGGTTTTACGGTTCCTTTTTCTTTCGTCTTGTAGCTGTCCTTTTATTCTCTTTCTTTTCTTTCTCCGCATTTTCTCCATCAAGACATGATTCGACATTTAGTTGACCATTTAGTAAGGGTTTAGTTACGATAGTCTCACACTTCAACAGCAACATTGATTAGCCGGCCCCACGTACACTTACTGTACAATTACATTCGACACAATAATAAAACTCCACACATCAAACACCACACTTGCGACTACCCACAAACTATCAATCTGATCATACTCGCATCAGCTAAAATCACACTCGCTCGGCTCTAATCGAACCGACCACCTCTGTTCTACTGCCTTAATAAAGGAGTGAAGAGGTCCAAAACTCTATTTGCCATATGTGTCACCATTTAAACTTTTCTTTTTGTCACCCAAATCTCTAATCTACGGTGCGACACTCTTGATCTCTCACAGTTGACACCAACTACAATCACATCCAACATGACTGACATTGCCGATCTCAGTGCCAAACTTGGCGAGCTGGGTTTCGCCGAGCCCAAGATCAAGGAGGTGCTGAAAAACAAAAAAGTCGCGGCCTCCTTTAACGACATTCTCTCTGCTGTGCCTGTGGCCAAGGACGAGAAAAAGGCTGCCCTGCTCCACAACCTGGCCAGCTCTTCCAAGGACGCCTCTGACGCTACCGTGATCGCCAAGCGAAACGAGGTCGCCTCCGCCATCGCTGATGGCCGGATCAAGACCAACGTCCAGCTGGAGGCCGCTTGGAAGTGGGCCCAGGACACAAAGACCGCTGAGAGCCTGGACGAGGCTGCTGGTGTGGGAATTGAGGTGACGCGTGATGACGTGGCTCGAGAAATCGCCACCTACATTTCCACCAACAAGGCATCTCTGGAGGAGGAGCGATACAAGGCCCTCCCCGGTGTCATGGTGGCTGCTAAGAAGATCCCCGCTCTCAAGTGGGCCAACCCCGCCGACTTCAAGCCCGTCATTGACGAGCAGCTGCTGGCTCTTCTGGGACCCAAGGACGAGCGAGACCTGGTCAAGAAGAAGGCCCCCAAGGCCAAGCCCGCCAAGGACGCCTCCAAGCTTAAGGACGAGCCCGAGCAGGTCTCCACCCAGTCTATGTTCACAACCGGCTTCCTGGGCAACCTCCACAAGGTCGGAGAGAACCCCCAGGCTAACATGGAGCGAATGGTCGAGCATCTCAAGGCTACTAAGGGCCAGGTGTTCACCCGATTCCCTCCGGAGCCCAACGGCTATCTGCACATTGGCCACTCTAAGGCCATCACTGTCAACTTTGGCTACGCTCAGTTCAACAAGGGCAAGTGCTACCTGCGATTTGACGATACCAACCCTGAGGCCGAGGAGGAGCGATTTTTCACCTCCATCCGAGAGACCATTGAGTGGTTGGGTTTCGAGCCCTACAAGGTCACCTACTCGTCCGACTACTTCCAGGAGCTGTACGATCTCGCTGAGAAGCTCATTGAGTCCGGAGGTGCTTTTGTTTGCCATCAGACCGCTGAGGAGATGAAGGCTTCTCGAGGAGTCACTGACGGAGCTCGAGGAGGAGAGCGAGTGCCTTCTCCCTGGAGAAGCCGAACGGTGGAGGAGAACCTGGTGGAGTTCCGAAAGATGCGGGACGGTCACTACAAGCCCGGAGAGGCTGTTCTGCGAATGAAGCAGGACCTCAGTAACCCCAACCCCCAGATGTGGGATCTTGTGGCTTACCGAGTTCTGAACGCTCCTCACCACCGAACTGCCGACAAGTGGAAGATCTACCCCACTTACGATTTCACCCACTGTCTGGTTGATTCTCTGGAGAACATTTCGCACTCCCTGTGTACCACCGAGTTCTACCTGTCTCGGGAGTCGTACGAGTGGCTGTGTGATGCTGTGGACGTCTACCGACCTGCTCAGCGAGAGTACGGTCGACTCAACATCACTGGAACCGTTCTTTCCAAGCGAAAGATCGCCAAGCTTGTCACTGAGGGTCATGTTCGAGGCTGGGACGATCCCCGTCTCTTCACGCTGGTTGCCATTCGACGACGAGGTATCCCTCCTGGAGCCATTCTCAACTTTGTTTCTACCCTGGGTGTCACCACTGCCGAGTCCAACATTCAGCATTCCCGATTCGAGAACAATGTTCGAAAGTACCTTGAGGATACCACCCCTCGTCTCATGATGGTGCTTGACCCTATCAAGGTGACCATTGAGAACCTCCCCGAGGACCATTTCGAGGAGTTCGAGATGCCCTTTGGTAAGAACGACACTCGGTCTCGAAAGGTTCCCTTCACCCGAGAGCTGTACATTGATCGAAGCGATTTCGAGGAGTCTGCGGGCAAGGAGTTTTTCCGACTCACTGCCACCCAACCCGTTGGTCTGCTCAAGGTCCCCCACAACATTTCGTTCAAGGAGGCCAAGAAGGACGCTTCTGGAAACGTTGTGGAGCTCATCTGTCACCTTGACAACGATATCCCCTTCAAGAAGCCCAAGACCTACATCCAGTGGGTTCCTGAGTGCGCTGCCAAGAAGTCCCCCGTCAAGATTTCCGAGACTCGAGTGTTCAAGCAGCTCTTCAAGTCTGAGAACCCTCAGGGTCACCCCGATGGCTACCTGGCCGATCTTGCTGAGGAGTCTGAGGTTATCCACAAGAACGCCCTTGTTGAGCCTGGCTTCTACGATGTGCAGGCTAACTCTCCCTGGGTTACTGGCGAGCATACCGGTAAGGAGAAGAAGGGCTCTCCTGAGAGTGTCCGATTCCAGGCTCTCCGAGTGGGTTACTTTTGCATGGATAAGGACTCTACCGATAAGGATATTGTTCTTAACCAGATTGTTTCTCTGAAGGAGGACAACCAGAAGAAGTAAGGAGACGAACCTGATATTGGCATGATGGATTCAGTAGGATTGATGCAATATATACAATAATATTATATGTGCGTTTTGCAGCTTGAGCTGTAGCAAGTGTAGAAGTACAGTGGGGTCCATTGGTCTCTAAATTGTCTCACTATCTAGGGCCTCGGTTATCTCATTTACCTCGTTAATGAGTACATTTTTTAATTTTTGCAAACCTTGATAATAGATAACGCAAAGTGTATTTCCAAAGGGGTGAGCAACCATGTGCAAGACAAAAACGAGTCAAATTGATACTACCGGCAAGAGTAACATTGTTTATTAAAATTCGTTCTAATTGTCTCTGTTTCAGGTCATTTCCTTTCGTTGCTTTTTCTCCCGCCGTCTAATTACTGCCTGTTGGGCCATTGGGCTGCATTGTTCTAAAAATTGCTGGTCATCATAAAAAATTATTGTAAATTGAGAGATCGTTAGAATAAAAAAAAAAATTAGGGGCGATTGAAGGAGAGCAAACAAATAGCATGCCACTTCCAATCAATTACCCCCCCACATCAATTTCAAATAACCCAATACCATTAAAAAGTCTATAAATAAATTGCTGACGTTAGCTGCTACAAACGTCCCCGCGATAAGGCCCATACCGACTGGACTGCCCGAGGTCCTTCCTTTGTGGGGGTATCTCGCTTGGAAAGACATATCATTTCCACCTCCAGAATATACATGCCCTCCTTGTACTTTTCTGCCTCCTCCAGGCTCTTGACGTAGGTCCAACCGACATCTGAGCCACATTGAGCGCAGGTAATGTCCTGGACAATGTACTGGCCGGTGATCATGTTTTTGAGCACCGGATCTGCCCGTTTGATGTTGACCACTTCGTCAAACAGGAAGGCCTTTCCAAACTTGCCCTGGAACGACTGAGGTTAGTAGCGTGAAAAGCGGTCTCCATGACAACGGCCACGCCCAAGGTTAGCCTTTGGCGCAAGTTTATTTCCGTTGGCTAAATGGGGCCAAGTTGGGCTACACAGGGTGAGACATGGGGCACGTGACCGGGGAGGAGAAGAAGAGCTTGCAATTAGAATCTTGGGCAAAATTTCTATCACTTGGTGATACTTCCGCTGGCTGTACTGACGCTGTCGCGTCCACCATTTGCCACCAGGCTGCTGCTTCAAAGACTCAACTTAATTTCCGATTGTGCACGATTGTGTTGGGCAGCACAGAAGAAGCTCGCTGCGGAACCGCACATTCTGAAACGCCTTCTGACCGCTCGACACATGTCGTCCGCCCATGACACTGACTGTGTGGCTCCGCCGCTTCCTACACGGCGGTCCTAACTACCGATACTCACCTTGCTCTTCAAATCCTCATTGCGACTGAGATGAGACTTGCAAGAAACACAGCAGTAAATGCTCGGCTCGTCGAAATAGTGTGCGCACACGAATCCCATGTGTGCTATTATTGTGTTACGCTGAATTGAGTCTGTGCTTGTGGTTGAGAATTCTGTCTGTGGTGTGCCTTCAGTAGACGTTAGGAGGAAGAGTTGCTGGCAGTGACACACAACCGCTTATATGCCCCCCCCAGCTGCGCTTACCATGTGATATACCTAATGTATAATTTAGGTGAGGGCTCTTGGTCACAAAGTTGGCTTGTACAATGCCAACCACTTAGTTGTCCGCCACCGAACCTTATGGCACGTCACATCGGCTCTTGCCCGCTTTGTGTGCGGGTGTGGACTGTACTGTACGTGCCCGTGTGAGTGCCTCTTGCTTTATTGTGCGTCTTGGCTTTTTTCCGCTTGCCGGGGGGCTTGTTTTCTATCCACGTTTTGCTGTATAAGTTGCACTCTCTTTTTATGCCTATTCTACGGCGTCTGTCCATCCCTTACCCCAGCTAACTGCAGCCTTTTGTTCAAGGTTTATAGTGCGTCTGGTGACTATGGACAATGGAGTCCACTTTTTTGGACCTATGCGTATAGCATCAACAGGGACCATGTTCACTTGTTCCGATTATCTTTGATAGGTATACAACTGACGAGGCGAAAAAGGAGAAGAAAAACCGACTTAGCTCGGCCCAACTTTCCTTCGATATTTACCGTTTGCTAAGGAGCTCATTTTTGTTTCTTAATCGGCCCCATTTCCTTCCAAACCCTTTCCAGTAATCATGTACAAGCCCTTCAGAAGTGGGAATTGGAAAGTGTGACATGGTGTGGATCTCACACTAGACCGATAAGACATTCTCTAGAGAATGCAAGGGGTTGATTCTGTGTAACAGGTCCAATCCGGGGTCTACATCTGACGAGTATGGCTCCGCTGTGATATTGCAAAAGAATAGAGTAAAGCAACAGAATGACTGCAAAAGTATGATGGCATAAGAGAGATTGTCGGTTTAAGACAAGCCCATAACAAGGAAATTATTGCATGTATAGGTTCTCTTAGGTCTTCTTTTTCTTCTCCCTTTCCCCTTTTGACACAACTTTGTCATTATGACTGGGTTTTTATCCATCACGATTTTGTTCGCTAATTACTTACCATTTCCCCCGCTTCATCCAATCACCAACTAAATCCACAGAAACCCAGTAAATCCCAACAAATGCAGAATCCCATTAAAGTTAGGGTGCATCCATTCGGTATTCTGGAAGGCTAAATATTTCACTTTAACGATCCCCCCCACGAGAAAACACCATGGCAGAACCAGACCCCCCGCAATTGTACACCAAACCTTCTCCAGACGAGCTCATTTCTCTGCTCGACAAACACAGCCAAAATGTCATTCACAACTTCGAAACGGGCGTCTCAAACGACCCTTACAACTTTTATCAGTGGTTGACCTCTTTATGCGCGTCTCCCTTGGCATGGATTGAAAATGAGGACCAAAGAGACGAAATTTGGCAAAAGGCAGCTTTGCGAATTGCCGAGCGTTCGGGTCGAACTGCTAATCCGAAAATGTTGCGCAAAATCGAAATTGACGGCCTACCAACCATCTCTCTTGTGGAGCCTCCGCTCACGGGCGATTTCCTGGGTCTCAAAACCTGGGGTTCGAGCTTTGTGCTTTCGCAAATTCTTGTGTTAAATCCCGATCTGCTTGAAGACAAGGTGCTCGAGTTGGGGTCTGGTACGGGTCTTTGTGGCATTTCTACAGCGCTTCTGGGCCACCAAGTCGTAGCTACTGATCTGCAGGAGATTGTGAGTAACTTGGAAACCAACTTTACGGAAAACAAGTTGACGGAAAAGTCCCAGATCCGAACACTCGATTGGACGGACCCCAAGTCGTTTCTGGAGGACGATACCACACCTAACAAGTACACTACAGTTGTGTTGGCGGACCCAGTGTACTCGGAAAACCATCCCCCGTGGATCAGAGACATGTTGCTGGAATTTTTGGACCGAAAACCAGAATCTCGAGCTATAATTTGCGTTCCTCTTCGACGTAAGTTTGATGAGGTCAGAGAAGAACTCTGGAAACTGTTGGATGAGGCAGGTCTAAAGAAAGTGAAGGGAGGGGAAGTTGATGACAAGGATGAGTTTGGCCATATGGTTTATACTTGGGGAGAGTGGAGATGGGAGGCTCTTTGAGGGGCAGGTTGAAGGTGCATGCAGAGGATGTGAACTAGGACCACTTACAGTCTCTAATGAGGAGTTTATCCGGATGGTGTCGTTTTTGATACGTGCGTTTGGGCGGTATGTAGACGTTGTAAATATAAGTACCGATTCGGCGTAGGTGTCATTGATTTGGTACGTTGGAAATGTACCAGTTATTACATTAAAATTTGTAGGATGTGTAGACCGGCCGGCTGTGGTGGTTGTTTCAGCGTTAAGTTGGATGGCTTTATGTATTTCTAATCGATTTCTTGGCTTTCAAGAAACTAGTCCACATAATTTTAAAATGAAATTTATGGATTCCCGAGTCACTACTATTATAGTGTCTACTTTCTATTCGCACCCTTTTATTCGATGTGAAAAAATTGATACCTGAACATACTAAAAATTCACTAACTATTCTGGACCCCAAAGTCTGGGGTGTTTTAGGCCCATTTAAGGTTTTATACAACGCTGGAAAAAGTTCCGAAAGCTGCTTTGACCTAAGGATATCGTGGATCTCAAAAATTGGCGACAATAATAGAACTCTTTTACAAATGCTCCAACTTTCCAAATTTTGTTCCATCCCTTTTTCATGCCAGGAGACGCGTTCTTGGTTTTAAGGTTTGGTCACGTGATAACACTTTTTGTATGGTCAAATTGAAAAAAACAAGGTTTGGGAGACACCCGGCCCTCTTAGCTCAGGGGTAGAGCGTTGCACTCGTAATGCAAAGGCCACTAGTTCAATTCTGGTAGTGGGCAAATCGTTTTTTTTTGCCAACCAAGGGATTAAAACGATGGCAGAGATATAGTGAGACATGAGTACCAATATTTTTAGTCTCTTTTTTCCATTCGTGTGGTCCTTGGCTTGAAAGCTTACCAATACGAGAAGTTATAAGCTCTTGAAGATCAAGCCCTGATGCATGTATCTTTGAGTTCATTAACTATGTTCAATATGGCTGGACATCTAAACCAGCACAGTTTCCTCCTCTTCTTTTCCACTCCCATCTATGGTTTTGGCAATCCAATCGCCGAGTTTCTCGTCAGTCACGAAAGACGCCATTTTTCCCCCGATATACTCGATGCCTTCACTTTGAGCCACACTCTTGAGATATCTGAACTGATCCAAATGTTCTGGATCGGCCTTGACATCCTTCAGAGTCCCCTTTTCCACGTAAAACTCCACTTCCACTCCCATATCGTCGTTGCAGATCACATGGTTAAACTTGGGGGTCTGTCCGTATGCCCATTGGTATGTTTTCATCTCCGCAGCAGTGTCATACACTTCCTGGGGTAGATCAGACTGCTGGATGACATTCATTTGCACGAACGGCTCACTTCCGTCCTCGAAATCAACTCCATAGAGTTCAGAAAAGCCCTTGATGACTGTTTGAATGAACAGATTCTTGTCCATACCAATGTTTGTGACTGGTGACTTCACTGAGGCAGTTCCGTTGCCCTCGATGACTCCAAGATCTTCTCCTCTATGTAACAATGCCTTGAGAATATCCAATCGGGAGTTCAACAACATGGTGCCATGATGGTAAGCCTTAAGTCTTTGAATCTTATAAGCGGACCCAGACACTTTATTGTCTCCCACATCGACAATATCAAATCTAGAGTTGAGTTTTAATTCGACATTGGGTCCTCCAGTCACTCCTCTGACTGCATTAACGCCCTCCATGATCATTTTCGAGTGCTTTTCGCGCGAAAAATCCCCATTACTCGTCATAAAACAGTAATTAACGTTGCCAGTATCATGAACCACGGTTCCTCCACCTGATTTACGTCGGACCATGGGGATTCGAAGACTTTCCAGGACAGGAATGTTAGCCTCTCTCCAGGGATTCTGATTTCGGCCAATCACAACACAGGGAGAGTTCACGTACATGACCAATCTGTTGTTAGAAAGGGCATCACCGGCGTCAGTGTCTGACTTGGGATCACGTGTTGGCATTCTTTCGTACAGGAACTCCTCCAACGCTAGGTTGAGAAACGGATCAGAAATGGCCGAAACAAAAATTTGAGGTCCAGGTTGCGATGCGATAGATTCAAGGGTCAGAGTCGAGTTGTAGCGCGTTTGAAGCGGTTTTGCAAGACATACTTGTGGTCGTTTTATTGCTCTCAACGTTGGTATTCGTCGGATCATTTTCGTTGTGGAATGATGATGGTGATGTTGAGTGGAGGTTATTTTCAGTGTGCAGATTTGATGTGGGTGAAGAGTAATTGAATGAAAAATGAGGAAAAAACCAACTGCGTCATAAATTTGTATGTCATGGCGTTAGGGAGGGTATTTGTGAAGTTATTTATTTTATTTGAATAGATACCTAGTGTTAGTTCGTTTTCACTGACTGTATCTCAACACACCAGCACAGTGAAGAAGTGTTCAAATAATACTTCGAATATGTACTTGTACTTGCACCAGTAGTAGTTGGGAAGAATAGGATGATTGGAAGACTGAAACATTGGGCCTCTGAGAAATAGAAGTGTAGGTATTTTTAGTCTCTATTGACTAAAACTCAGTGGTGATTATCTTTGTGCAATTAATTGTACCACTTACCTAACAACATTGTCTGTTTATCCCTCTCCCGTCTCTCCAATATTTTGTCCATCTCTCTCGATGCAGGCCAAATGCTAAAAGTTAATTTCAAATATTTCTTCCTGACTATCACCATGAACATCAACAAACAGAAACTGAGCATTGAAGAGGGTCTGCTGAAGCAAGCGGGATATCGGGGGCATCAGATCGATGAGGTGCTTTCAGTGCGGTATTCGATGAGTGGAACACAAAAGCCGATTTTGGTTTTGACACCAAACGAGGGCAAAACCGACACAACGGAGGTCTGGAAAGCACCCCAGGAGATTGTCAAGACTCCCAGCACCCGGAAACAGCGACTTTTGAACGACCGAAAGCCTCGAGAGGCTCTTTCACAGTTTTTAAAAGCGTCAAAAACTCACCAAAAGGCAGTCAAACAGGTCATGGAGAGAATATATCAGACGAAAGACGCCGCTGTGACTATCACAAAGAATGAAATGGAGGCCTGGAAACAACTGCCAAAATACGCAACTTACACAAAACTCAACAAGCTCTGGAACGGATACATTTCAGACTTGTTGATGGTCAAGGAGGGGGATACCGATACTAGTCCAGCAAGAAAGATGACTTACGCACAAAAGCTCTCTTCTGCCGACTTCAACGGCGCACGAATCACAGTCATCGAGGCTAGAAACCCGTCTATAGTTGGCTTGACGGGTGTTGTTGCATGGGAAGCGAAATCCAATTTTGTCATAGTATGTGAGGGAGGAAAGTGTTTTGAGAAAATGGACAATCTGGAAGGCGTGGAACTGGATAATCCAGGTAAAGACACGAAAATGGGAGGACTGAGGATCATCGACAAATCAGGAACCAGATTTATTGTGCATGTTGATGCGGGACAGATGGAATTCGAGATTATTGGATCTCGTTTCTTGTTTAGAACCGCAGACAGATCAGGAAAGAAGTTCAAGCCCAAGAACGTTGATCTTCTTTGATTGTGAATAGTGATAACCGTATATATTAATGAATAGCATAGCATTGTTTGTTGGGATGTAGAGATGGGTCTGTAGAATCGATGCTACAAGAGCATTATCTACAATGTTTGAATCAGTCACTCATTGCGAATCTAACCATATCAATATGTGAGGGTGCGTGATCTTACCGCCACCGACCCTAGTCACTTCCAGAGTGTTCCCACATCTTCCAGTGGGTTCTCAGGCGTACCGGTGGCAACGCCACTGCCACTAAGGCGTGTCTACCATATAATATATCTACGAGGTATAACTACGAGGTATATCGTTATCAATACATTGAAATACAGTTGCCGTTATGTTTCGGGCGCCGCTTTACACGAGGTCCTTAACAGCTTTGATGCCGTAGCCAAATGACGACGCTGCGGAAGGGCGTTTCCTCCCTGTTTCCTAGTCAGGAGGTAGAGGTCATCCGTATGCCTTGCAACGATGTTCCGGGTCCGGCTAGCCCTCCTGGTGAAATGCACCCTCCCTTGGGCTCTGCGTCTCTTGCACCGTTCACTGACCAGGCGGCACTTGTCAAGGCTAGGCCTTTCCTTCGTGGTCCCTGGCACTTCCCGTCTGACCCCTCCACTGTTGCTCCCTAAGGTGCCTGTGGAGATCCATCTCGCGAGACGCTGCGTTTTGAACTTTCCCTTCTTGGAATGACGCGTAGTGCACTGCTATCGCCTCTACTTTTATTCACACTGTTTCCTGTGCAGGTGTCCGCCGCTTTGGTTGGCACCCAGCGTGATGCTTGGTCCGACCTCCGGTCTGCGGTTGTTAAATTGACTACCATCGATACTCTCGATGGGTCTGGCTATGTTTTCGGCAGCTATTTTCGCCGGTGGAAACCCCCACCGGCCAACCCCTCTGTGAAGTCCTTCGATACCTCGAAATGGACCTCCGTTTCTGCCCCTTATTTGAGGAACGCGATATCTTCTACGTAACGTGAACAGCATCAACACCACACAAATGAGAAAGAAACCACTCAAACAAACGACTCAAGTGCATGATTTTGACATCCATATCGATTTCGTCGTTTTTTTTTTTTTGTTTTTTTTTATTCTAGGGAAATACATTAAAGCTACTTGAGGCCTATAAAATGCTGACGTCGTCTTTTTTTTTTTTTTATTCTAGTCGTTTTTTGGCACACTTTTTCGATAGTGTGGAGAATGGTGAGCTCCGAAATTCAACTTTGGGCGTCTGGTGTAGTTGGTTATCACATGCGCTTAGCATGCGCGAGGTCCCCGGTTCGATTCCGGTGTCGTCCATTTTTGTCACGTGAGTCTTTTCACTGATATATTTTTGTTTCCAGGGAGTCCATGGACACTTTCCGTGGTTGCCTTTATTTTAGATGAACTTCACCAACAAACTTTTCTTCATAGTTAGCACTTGTAACTACGGGCTATTTTGCTGCCCAAATTCCCCAGAAAAACGAAATCCATATAAATACCTACGCCACATCTCCATTATATCATCATTTTTCTATATAACGTGCAAGATTGAACTGTTTAGTCAACACGTGTGGATGTGACTCGCCCAATCTATCTAAGACATTAATCTCCGATAAGCGATTTGAGCTGTATAGTGTCATCAAAGCATAACCTTGGGGGTGTAAACAGTCTGGCAGAAAACGCGTAAAACAGAGGTTAACAGATAACGTCATGACTTCAAGATCGCAATTGTTTGGTGACTTCAAGTTCATCGTAATAATAATTAATGATGGACACTCAATTGATACTCTACCAGAAACATGTCTATAACACCAAGCCACGTTAGCACATCTGCCCACCTTATCCAATACCAATTCAGATAATAAAGCATAAAATAAACCAATCTTGAACAATGCCCATTCATCTTACACAATCGGGAATAATTATATTACAGTCGGCCCATTTGAGGGGACTTACCGGGGTACTCTCAGACATTATTACGAAACGTGTCTTACCTCCCTAACTCTACATGCAGTATCAACCCCTCATTATACGCAGATCGTGTTTACGAGACTACGCGGATTCAGGTCAGTTAGGTGCCGGCTAAGGCGTGTATTTCTTACATAGTTGCAACCTCTGTGGTTGCTATACATTCTAGTGGAGTTGCTGTATGGTGTATGTGACGACGATCGCTCAGGCACCGGCACGAAGGCTTCTGCCGGACTCACTATGGGTCCGAGGCGCCGCTGGCAATGGGATGCATTTACTTGCCAGCAAATGACTTTCGTCGGTTGGACTTTCGAATGGGGTCGTACTTGGCATCCCCGAGAGCTTCGTCGGAAAAGTCGGCCAGTGCCTCGTACGCCCGTCGGTTCACGGAGGCCTCTGTTACCAGAGGAGCAGGGGCCTGGGCAGTGGCTCCCTTGGGGTTGGGAATTCGGGGCACGGGGGTTGCCTTTCCTCCTTCGAGGCGCACGACCTCTGCGTAGCTGAGTTTTCGCAGTCCCACGACCGCGTACTCCTCATCGTCGTCAAGAGTAGTGACGACTCGCTGGGAAGGGTCCAGGGGGACCAGGCCTCCGTTAACTGTCGAGAGGTGCTCTCCAGTGTCACGCTGGCTGGTTTTGGATCCTGACAGCCAGGAGTAGAATGAGGAGGGAGAGAGGTATGACATGGTGTTTGCGGTTACCTTGGTAGTAGTGTGTGGTGTTGTTGGGTTCTGGGGGGTTAAAGGGGACCTTGGTGATAGAGGTTGCCCTAGTGGATGTGGATGTGGATGTGATGCGTAGAAGTTACCTTGGTAGTGAAATTACCTCAGTGCGGATGGTAGAGATATTTACTGTCTTGTATGGTACAGTGGCAAGAGCAATGCAATGGTCAGGCGGTAGTCTGTGTGTATGACTCTACCTGTGTGATGAGGTGTGTGTTTGTGTTTGTGTGAAGTGACTGGGGTGGGGTGGGATGGTGGCTGTTATTGCGATGAAGATGTTTCTTCGAGGTGTTGGTGGGTGTGATGAGTTGGTGTGTTTGTGTAGAAAAAAATCAGAAGTGTACAAGTGTACAAGTGCTAAGGTCGCGTAGCAAGATTTATTTATTTATGGGTGTGACGCGTATGCACGTTATCTCAAAACAAGCCTTATCAACGCATTAAACTTTAAGATAGCTGGGGAAGACCAAAACAACCGTACAGCAAACGTCTGGAATGAGGCGTTAATTGGCGTGTTTTGAGAGACAATTATAACACCACAGAGAGTTTTGCGGCTTGAGTTGCTGCTCTGGGCTTCCCCAAGTCACTCAGACCCTC
Source organism: Yarrowia hollandica (assembly GCA_900519065.1). Lineage (NCBI taxonomy): Eukaryota > Fungi > Ascomycota > Dipodascomycetes > Dipodascales > Yarrowia > Yarrowia hollandica. The sequence goes on along the minus strand of ULGV01000005.1, from coordinate 1,789,601 downwards.
CATATCTCTCATGGCCAGTTTGCCACACCCCTCTTTATCCCATGACTGCGGGAAATAAGCACCAATCATGCTTCCTATTAACGCCATTTACACGGCCAATGAGTGCCTAAAAGGGACAGTATGCAAAGATGACATCAAATGACCCTTATACTATTAGCTCCCGAGAAAATGCCGTGCAAGGAACGAGATACGGGGATATACCAGAGATACGGGATATATAAGAAATAGGCGGCTTTGTGGTCACATGGAGGTGCGCACGCTTTGCTGTCAAACACACGTGCCACAAAAAACAAAATCGCATATTGCGAGCAGGGGCTGGGAGCAGTCACATGGCTGCCCCATGTTAGTAATCTCCCCTCGGTTGACGTCATCTTTGCTATGCATGATTATGCACCTCATGCGCCACGTGATAAGGTGGGGAAGTGAGATTATATAAAGGCTAATGGAACGTGTTCGAATCCAAGAGAACGTGCGGGAAAAAGAAAAAACATATGATAAAGGGAGTCGAAATACACAAGAAGCGACAAACAATAATATCAAACGACTCTCCACAATTATAGTGAGATATTAAATACTACAATCGGACCCATCGTACAAGTACTGGTAGCGCAATTATATCATTAGTGCATTTATGGGGCGATTGTCTTCTCTGGGCAATGCATAAGAGGGCCTGCCCTGGTCACACTGGATAGTGGATACCTGTCAAGTGTTGGGAAACTTGTTGGGGCTCCAAAAGTGGCAGTTGGTGTGTCACAAAATATGCCACAGATACTTGATATGCGTACAAGTACGATACTCCACACTGGTATGTACTTGCCACAAATGACGAATGAGGCAGTTGTTGCCTCGGTAAATCCGCGGAGCATAGAACGCGATCTTGGTGAATATTGAGGAGATTTAAGGGTTATCCCGGAAATCCTTTGGGTTTGGAATGATCTTTTTTTTATATGTGGGGTTTCTTTTCTCGTGTTTTAAAGCCCACATGTCATGTTCAATCTGTGAGGCTGTGCCCTATTTTTCTAAACTAGAATCCCAACGGAATTCTAACTAACTCTATAATCTTAACAAAACCACAAAAACTGCATCATCAATCTAACAATATTCTATTCGTCTAATCATAGGTAATAATACATGCTTGTCTAACAGTGTGCTCTCTATTTCAGCACACGACCCAGCTCAGCCTTGACAATCAACGACTGCTCATGCTCCTCCGCCAGCACCAAAGTTTCCCTCACCTTGTCCTTAGCGGCAGCTCGCATCTTCGAGTTGAACACCGCCTGGCCAAGTTTACACACCTCAACCTTGGTTTTATCAAGGTTGGTAGTCAGTAGACAAGAATCAGACACCATGGTCCAAATATCGAGGAACTGCTTCTCAAATGCCTCGGATTTCTCCTGTCCAAAGAACCCAACCACCACAGAATACAGAGCCTGAGTAATGCACAGCTTGGTCTTCCATGTGGGATCAACCGACTTCTTGGTGGCCAGCTTGTTGAGGTTCTTGGGAGGAGTCAGAGCCAACTCGATCCACTCGGAAACCTGCGAAAAGTACGACTTCAGGAATGAAATGTCCTCATCTGTGTTTTCAATGGACAGTGCTCGAATAGCAGTGCCCAGAATGGCGTTTCGTCGATCTTCAGACTGAGACTTGAGAATTTCTTCTTCATCGTCGGAATCCATATCCACATCCTCCAGATCAGACTTGGACAGCAAGTACAGCGAGCAAATGTCGGAGAAGACCTCAAAAAGCTGTTCTGAGGGGAAATGGCCCAGGTACCGAGAAGCAGACTTGAGAGCAAGAATCTGGTACTCTCGGTTCTTTCGTTTGATCTCAGTGGTCACCACCTTATCGACCACAGCATCGTGGCGGTTGAACTTGATAGCTAGAGAAACAAGAGCGTCGAAAACGGCCTCTTTACCAGTCCAACTCTTTCCCTGACAGGCGGAAATCATCACCTCAAATAGCTCGTCGTTGAGAACACCCTTGCCGACAGAATTACAAGCATCAGCAATAGAGGTAGCGGCAATCTGTTTGATGTTCCACTGCTGAGACGACAAATGAGGAGACACAAGAGCGACGATTTCCTTAATATGAAGACTGATGGCTCCCTTACCTCCAGTGTTGTTGTTCCAAATGTTGGTGAAAACGTCCTGGACAGCAGGGTCCGAATCGTGTTTGCCAACAAAAATCAGGGGCAACAGCGACGCGGACAAAGAGTCAAACTTGTCGGAAGCATGAGCAGCAATTTCCTTGACACCAATAGCTGTCGAGATTCGAGCTCGCTCAAGGGTTCCCTTTTGGATATCACCAAAGTACAGGTTTTGCAACTCAGTAATGTAGCTCAAAACAGAGTCATCATCTGCCAGTCGACACAGGTATCCACAGGCTGCAAGATACGAACGAGAAACAGTTTCGTTTCGGTCGTAGATGCTGGGGATGGCAGACTTGACAAGCAGCTGACCAGCATAAGGCTTGAAGAGTTGAGTCTTTCGGATCGTCAGAGTAACGATGATTCTGGACCCAGCAACCTTGGAAGGAAGTCCCACAGACTTTCTAATAGATTGAGACAGCTTGGGCACGATTTTCTTCATCAGGTCGGCGTCACACAGATCCACAATCTCCTCGATAGAGTCCATCATGGGAGAGTGTCTGACGGCAGCCAAACGAGACGAATCAATGTCGTTAGCGGTAGTTCCATACTTGTCGGCATTGAGGGCAATGTAGTTCATTGCCTGCGGTTCCAGAGTAGATAGAAGTTCGACAAATTCGCCAAGCAGGTCGGGAATGAAAGGTTTGAGTCTTGAACCGCCCTTCTTGATGAGCTGAAGAAGCACGTCTAGAGAGAAATGCTGCACCTCTTCTGCAGAAGATTGCAAGCCTGAGTTTCCGAGCAAGAACGGAATGATCTGGTCCAGAACCTGTTGGGCTGTGGCGTCTGAGATCGAGTCACTTTCCAACGATCGAACCAAGGCTGTGGTTAGTCCTCGGGTGAGAGCCAAACCAGCCGTTCGAACACTCTCCTTAATATCATCCACGACTCGGAAACAAACGGTCCAAATCTCAGACAAATGGTCGAGATACTGCGAAATGGGACGTCCCTGCAGAAGATCCAAAAGAGCAGCAGCAGACGCCTGTCTAACACGCCACTCCTTGGACGAAATGGACGAGAGCAGCTCCTTCAGAATACTCTCGAAATGGGCATTCACCGTCTTGGTAGAACTTTCACCAATCAACATCTTCCAAATGTTGGCCATCACCTGACCAGTGCTGGGATCAAACTTGTACCGATACAGTTTGGGAACGAGAGTCTTGCCCAGAGCAGGGTTGTCAGCAAGCTGCTGTTCGAGAGAAGCCTTGGCGAAAATGCTTCCAAGACCGAAAGCAATACCTTTTCGAGAAGACCACAAGGAGGCATGGTTGGCCAAAGACATGAACCGATACACCAGGGAAGGATCTCCAACTTCAGAGGCAAGAGACAGAATATCTTTGTAAGTGGAAATAGATCCATCGCCAGTGTTCAATACACCAGGCTCAAAGAGCTCTGTCTCCTGGTGAACCTTTTGGTTATGGGACGATTTATCGGTGACAAATGATGACACGAGATTCTCCACCAGATCCTTCTGAAGTCGAGAATCTCCCTGCTCATAAACAAGTGACAATCCTCGGCTAGCAGCCTCCTGGACGATATCGTCTTTTTCAGGCAAGAATCGCATGAAAGCGAGCTGCAGAGGAGGAAGAAGAGAATGGACCATATGACCACAATACTGGACCACAGAAAGCAGCCAGATGGCAGTACTTTTCCTCAAAGAAGGCTTAGTCACATTCTTGGCCATATTGATCAGTCGAGTTGTCAGCTGACAAACACGTTCCTCCGCCTGGCTGCTCACAGGCAACTTATCGGCGATTTTCCACATTTTTCGCTTAACAAACTTGGTTTCCCAGCCAGCTGCAAGCACACACAGAGCCTCACCTGTGAAAAAGGCGAAATCCATCTGTTTGGACTCGATGGCAAAGATCTTGTCCACGTTGGCCTCAAAGTCGGGACTGTCGAGGTTCAGATAAGCAAACGCCAGAACGGAATGCTCGGTGGGCTTCACCAGAGTCTTCTTCTTGACGTCCTCAAGACGAGTCCAAGAGTCGAGAGAAACTCGGTTCAGTTTCAGCTCTCCAAGCAGGGTCTGAACAGACTCCATATCAATGTGAGTAGAGCAAATATCTAGAGCGGAAGAAATGTCGGACTCGCTCAAAAAGGGAACCAGATTGGCAAACACGAGGATGGGTCCATCCACGTTCTTAGACACGTGATTGAAGCATTGAGAAATGAGGTTTTTGGAAACCTCCTCGTTCTGCTCCAAACCAATCACACGAGCAGCATGAGACTGAATCTTGTAGTACGGCGAAGTCAGAGCAAGCTGAACCACGCTGTTGTTGGCGTCGAAAACATTGTACGACTTTGTAGACAGAGAAACCAGAGAGTAGTACAGCTCCAGAGACAGCTCGGGAAGAGTGGAAAAGCTCTGGTGAGACGAAATGATGTCCAGAACGGGCGAAATGTCAGTCTTGCCCAGATACTCAATCACCAACTTTCTCACGTGATCGTCACTCTTGAGAGCCTCGTCAATACGAGTTTCCCACTGTTCATCAATCACACAGACAGTATCGTGTCCCTGAATAGCTGTGGCGACCGTCAAACGCACAAGGTAGGGAAACATCCATTCTGCGGCCTTTTGAAGGTTGAATTTGGACTCAGAAATAAGTTTGCACAGCTCAAAGACATCGGGGAACTGGAAAATGTCAGTTTCATGCGAACCCTTGATCAGCTCAAGAGTATCGTGACTGCTAATGTACGGAACATTGACAGCTCTCATCCAGAACGGGTTCAAGCCTCGGTTACACTCCTCCAACATGTCTGTACGACCAAAAGTAAGTCCAACAAGACACAGGAACCGAGCATGGGCGTTTGAGTAGGGGAAAACTCGTGTGGCATACTTGGCAGCCATAAACTGGGTAGATTGCTGGCTAATGTATCTGGACAAGTGTGGGAGCAGCTTCTGGGCAGTTTCCGGGTACTTTGCAAGAGGGTTGATGAGTTCCGACAGAGAATCGCCTGCTTTTCGATCAAACAGGAAAGTCACGTGAGAAATGTTACTCAGCAGACGCGAATCTCGTCTCAAAATGCCTCCCATCAGTTCCTGAGCTGACTCGGCGGTCTTGGCATCGTTTCCGAGATGTGTGACACGTTCCAGGAGATCTCCAGAGTGTTTCAAGAACAGCTTCTCGTTGGAATGCTTGACTATCCAGTTGACAAACTGAATTACGGCAGTCCGAGAGTAGAAATCAGTCTGTGTGAAGTACTGGATGGCTGCAAAGGCGTTATCCACGTTGGCAGCATGCACTGAATGGCACAGAGCAGAGAGAATCTTTGCCTGGGTAGTTTGTTTGACGGGAGAAGAACCGTTGTATCCTAGAAGAAGCTGGTATAATTGAGTAATGAGTGTTTCGGACTCCAAATCGACCTGCAACTTCTTCCAGGCGTCGTTGGCAGGCTCTCCAATGGCCGAACTGCCATCTGTAGAAGCACACAGAAGAGGAATGTATGATTCAACGTCAGTGAAGAGAGCACTGATGAATTTGAGCAGATGGCTCTTGATCTCCGTGGTGCATTCGTCAGCATCGAGAAACTCGTACTCTCGGATCGTCATACCTGTTCTCTTGGTAGGAGAGTAGTTGAACACGTCGGTGAAACGCAGAGCCAGGTAGGCAATATCGTCGTCCTTGACCTCGAGGGTTGCTCGAAACTTGTCTGCTTCCAGAGATCCTCGCTCAGGGTAGGTCATGAAAGGGAGCAGTTTCAGGAGGATTCGAAAGACCGCCTTGGAGTGGTTGTAAGAGAGTGTCGAAATGGAGTTGATGAGGGGGATTATCAGGGAAGATTTCTGTGTTAGTCGGGGGGCCATGGGACGTAATTCTGGTTGCAGTTGCAAGATCTCTTATACTCACGTTGTCACCCATTCTAGCAATGCCCATCTCAATGTACATGAGATCAAAGTTTCTGACGAGCTCGCTGTCGCTCTCGACAAACTGTTTGACCAGCGCGTCGACAGGGAGCAGAAACGTCGTGTTCTTGATCCGCGTGTTGATATGCTGGCACATTTCCACCACCTTTTGTCGAACAGGCACGTTTTTGGACGCCAGCTTGGTCAAGAGAGGCACCAAATAGACACCAATCGTCTCGCCCAGCTTGTCCTCCTTGGCCATGGTGATCCGCAGATCCACCGCATTGACCAGTTGCAACTCTTGTTTTTCGTCCATGTTGCGGTTATGAGGATGGGAGGTTATCAGTGATAGGAGATCAAGGTTGGGGTGCATGGTGGCGGTGGCAATGGTCGGGGTAGCGGTCCGAAGTCACGTGAGGTGTCGTGTGAGAATATGACCACGTGGAGTGAAATGAAGGAGAGTGTGAACGTGTCGTGGGTTTTGGTTGTTTTTTCACTCTTTTTTTTTCACTATTTTTTATTATTCTTATATTTGCCTGATTCGGGGTGGTACTTTTCACTCATCAAATAAGGCTCTAGGAGATGAGGTAATAGGCCGTTGTAAAATAGGACGTATGAATCTCGGCTTGGAATTGACAAATTCTTATGAACATTGTATGGATATGATCAGACGTGTTCAAATATTCCAATGGTGGTATTATTTCTTCGAAATTCTGGCAAAATTGTGTCATTCATTACCCCTCTCATTTAATAGCTTGACGAACTTGTAACGTTATATGACGTATTTGTTGAATAGTGAAAACCTTAAAACGTGTGTTGGACTGTATCTGACTGATGACAGGGTGTGTATGCTCTCCTGAGGTGTCTCTCATTTAGAGATGGAGCGTGGCCATCGCAGCGACATTCTTGCAAGTGATTTGTACTGTACTTGTAACTCCTTGATGTATTTGTTAGATAGGAAATTTAGCAATATAAGATAATTAATACTGGTATATTAATGTAACATCCGGAATACATGTGTGCTCAGGGTCTTTTACCACCCAAATGAGCCCACCAGCCAAGATCTGTTACGGTATTCACCTAAGCGCAACAATTAAAACACATTAAACAATAATAAAGCACAACACACGAAAATACATACTCACTGAAAATTGGTTGTTTGTCGGAAGAATCAACAACTTGGGAATCATTTCTTTCATAGAATGATTTCGATAAACAAGGATTAACAATTCTTTTAATCTAGAAACCAACTAGGCGGCCATGAGGGCGACTAATGGAAGGGCCATAATGATACCGACCGAAATAAGGGGGGCTCCATTGGCTAGCAGAATCTGGTTTCCAAAAGTAGCAGAAGGGTTAAAAGGAGAGGAGGAGGCAAAAGAGACTGAAACAGAAGAAGCTGAGGCTAAAGTGGCCGAAGAGGTTGAGACTGAGGACGCTGAAGCAGTAACAGAAGCAGAGCTTGAGGTCAGAGGACTCTTCGCAGCATTGAAAATCGTGGCCAGCTTATAAAAAGCACCATTCACGTTCGTGAGAGTCGTGGTGCCGACATTGGCACCACCAACAGTATTTGTGGAAACAATGGCCATGGTGGCTTTCTGAGGGGGCTCACCTCCCAAGTTGGTGTGTGTCCCAGTGCCAGTAGTGGGGCCTTCAGCAACTTTTGTGGAAACCACAGCCTCGTAAGGACCAACATCGGAGTTGGTGAGGGCATCAATGCCAGCCTCAGGACCAGCGACAAAACTATTGGGATCAGGGCTCTTGACAGAGTTGGTAAGTTGTTCGTAAGGAACACCACCTAGCCGGGTGACGCTGGCAATGAGACCGCCAACATCGCTTAAGAAACCAACACCAGTAGCGGTACCGGAACTCTTGGTAGCCTGATCATAAGAAATAATGTGAGTGTTCCTGATTGTGCCACTATTGGCAGTACGACCAGTAGCATCGCCTGAGGAAACGGCAATGTTCAAAACCTGTCCATAACGAGAACCAACCGAGTCTGCGAGAATCACTACACCATCTTCAGGACCAGAAGCTGTGCTTGAGGAAATAACAGCCTTAGTGACTTGCACATTAGGATCACGGGGCATCTCAGTCCCAGCAATGAGATCAGAATCAATGTTTGAGGATACGGCAGCTCTTGTATCCCGCTCAGAATGGTCACCTCTTACATTTGTGGGGGTCTCGGTACCTACAGCATTGTTCGTATCCTGCCTATATGCGTCACCGTCCGCATTGATGGGAGAGTCAAGAACAGAATCTGTAGAAATAATAGTTCACGTGACCTGCTCATCATAATTTCCACCTGGGTTGATAAGCGTCTGAGTACCGACAGGAGTAAGAGGGTTGACAACAGAGCCTGTGGGGTCAAGGTTGGTGACTTGCTCGTACAGATCACTGTTTGTCATGATGAGTTATTCAGTACCGTCGGTAAGGGAGCCAAAAAATGAGCCTGAAGAGACAATGATACTGGTAACTTCCTCGGACTGGCCGCTATCAGTGATGAATGTCTCAAGAACGGAAGTAAAAGAAGCGACATTAGTACATGTGGATTGAGTCACCCGCTCATAAGGATTATTGTCCGAGTTGTTGAACGTTTCGGTGCCAGCAGTAGGACCAATAATAATGTTAGTGGAACGATACCGCTTGTAACATGATCAGAAGAGTCGCTGTCCGATTTGATGACTATCACAGGACCTGGAACCAGTGCCACTCATTTTACCCTGTGCAGCAACGAACACTCCATCGATTGAGGAACGGGCAATATTGGACATTTTGGCAAAATCAAGCGATGACTGGAACAAAGTGCCATTGACTACACTTTGAGTTGGAGTAAAGTCGGCATCCATAGGATATCCTTCATTATCTCTTCTAGACCCCGTCCTACCATCGTGGTAATAAGCATCCAGCATTCCCCATGGTTTGTCCGACACAGGTTCGAAACTGAACCCCTCCAGAACCTCCACTCTCATAACCTTGGGGATTGTTAGATTTTGAAGGTAGTTCCACTGTTGAACAAAGCTTTTGACTGATACATAGACGTAATCGTCATACCGTTGGAAGTTGAGTTCTACTTCTGGATCTGCAATAACCACCTTTCCCCCATATTCATGGTGACTGAACTGGAATAAGGGCCGACGGTAATGACTTTTACTCCATCAGAGGATGTCGACAGAAGGAGAAAGTCGACGCTGAAAGATCCAACCAAACGGAAAATGTCTTCAGGCGGGTTATCAAAAAAATTAGTCGCAGTTGCTCTGAAGGAGTACTGATCGTCCGTGGCAACCACATGGAAAAGCTGGTCACCGGTATCACTTTCAATGTAGAAATCGTAGTCGTAGGGAATGAGAGAAGATTCGGTGCGAGGGGCAAGAGGACCCCGAATGGATAATTCAAAGTAATCTCCACTCTCGATGGTAGGTGCAACAAATTCGTTGAATTCAAAAGTCATTTCTGCCTCCCAAGTATCCCATTGATTGCCGGAATTGGAAGTGGGGTCTTGAGCAAGGTGAGCAGTCATTCTAGTAATTGGGCTAGTCAGAGCCGTCTGGGCCAAAGCCGCAGTGGTCTGTGACAAGGCGAAGACTGTTGCAAGGATGAGCATTAATTGTCGAAGGTATTTCTTGTGCCGAACCCCCTAGTATTTGTGTTGGAACCTCTCAGAGTCAAGGATAAGCCGTGTTACTAGCTGTTTTCAGTGACAGCTGTCACTATGACTAGTTTGGGGATACGCCTTTTCTTTCTTTGTGTGACGTTTACACAAGTGGTCACAATTGTCAGCCTCTGTGGTTGTTATGTTTTCACAAGTCCATCAATAGTTGTTATCTCAAAGTACCGTACAGTGACTTGGAAGTGTACCAGTGCTGAGAATGGACAGTGTCTCAATCATTTGTGTCTTGATTTAGCCTCCAGTGAACCCCCATCTTTACTGTGGGGAATAATGGGTCGGAGAAGAAGCTCAAAGTATTGTACGTACGATACAAGCTGCTCAGAAGGAAAGGTTCCACATGTGTCAAATTTGTGTCAGACGCAAGTTCCCGTAAGTCTAATATTAGTTTGTGAGAAATAGAATCACCAGGTTCTATTGTCCCAGATTAACGCCTGTGGACACCATACGGTACAGTGTATATATAGCTGGAATGCTAAATGGTTATGGTCTCTTGTCCTATGTACAGAAGGTGAATTCTTGTGGAAGATGTATCGTACATTGCACAAGTGCTGACCAAGTTTGACGTCTCGTAAATACCTTAAAAGTGGTTCGGGACTCTCTTTTAGAACCAGGGAAATTATATTCTTTCGGAGCGTGTCCTATACTAAATTAGGCCTGGAGTCTTGAAAAATTTCCGACTATCCCATTCTGGCTTTATCAAATCCCGTTTAAGAAGTTACGGTTCGAATTGAGTATGGACATGCAGAAAGAAAGAAAAGTACGAGCTGGATAAGGTGCGTACAACTAGCTAGCCCGACGAGCATTAACTTTAACGGCGAAACGCTAAAACACCGGTCGATAATGACTGCCAGAAAAACTGAATATCAGAGCGGTGACAACTTGTAAGCATAATGGCTTTATATCACAAGGGCCCAATCACTAATTTTTCTGGTCTTGGTGACCAACACATTGTTACGGGCAAGACTCTATGAGAAGTCTCTATTTCTTGGCTATAGAGCCCAACCAACAGATTCAACTCAGCTATTACTGAAACAGCTATGACCAGACTATATCTATGGTTCAAACAGTGAGAGCGACTGTGCTGCCAGCCACCGAGTGAACAAGAGCACGCCGACAGAGCACCGCTTCTGCGGTCAGGTGATGCTATAAATTAGGGCGAATCTAGAAGTAGAGGTTCCGGAAACGACGACTAAGTAATTAATTAAACTAATCGACACTAACCACCAAACAACTTTACTGAAGACCTCTTTGTTGCTGTTGGTTAGCATCCTGTATAATTGTATGAGTTACAAAGAAACATGAATAAATCCGAATTAAACAAACATAACCTCGAGCATCGAGATGTTTCTAGAAATATACCTATGAATAAAACCAAAATTGTATTACGAGACGTGAAAAATCTCAGGGATATGGTCATTAAGTGGCTTGAAGTCAGGTGCATCAAACAAGGTTTTAGGCGTACATGAGAATATCCGTATTGGGTTCCATGCATAGACATCCCCAACCTTAATTATAAAGCTGAACAAAACTCGTGTATCCGTTCTTATTGGGAAGGTAAAAATTTGGGAAATGTGTTCAAATGCCCAGAAGTCCAATCTGTCTTTATCATGTTACTTCGTGGTGTTTCAGTTGTAGAAACATTATCATCGGAACCACAGGTTTTATGAGACATCGCCATACAAACAGTAATTAGTGTGGGTATATCGATACGGCACCCCGACACGAGATACGGGGTGCAGTATTGCATATACACTGCAGTTACTCCAAGTAGCTTGCGTTTTTGCTGTTCTAAAACACGTGGCAGCTTCCGAACAATCCATAGCACAATAACGATGCAGCCTCCCCCAGCTTTTTTGCCACAGCCTCACTCACTATCACGCTAATTACAGCACCGATACGGTACGCCAAGTCCAATAAATCACTTTCTGTATTCCCTTTTCAAACAATACTGTACGTGCCCGGATCATCACAGAACGTATGTAGTTGGATAATACTGTAGTTCACAATCACACCACAACAGCTGAAACTAACCAATAAAGTAGCTCAAAAATTATTATACATCAATTACATCATCCTCATCGCATCTCCTTGGGTTTACTTAACCTCCTCAATCTTGGCAGCCAATTGTTCGGCCTCGGGGGCGGTCTTGATTCGAGCCATGTACTTGACAGGCTTGGAATCAGCGTCGAAATCAATAATGTTGACGTTAGACTTGGTGGTGGAGTATGTAAGCTCCTTTCGCACCACGCAGTTGAGCAGTACTCGTCCCGATTGCTCCGCTCGCATCAACAGACGGGCCTTTTTGCTGTCCTTGTCCACCAGCACTCGCAGCTGTCCCACTCCGCACACGTCCCACTTGCCGTCGTCCAGCTTGTACAGCTTGACACGGTACTCGGCCACGTTGTCTTCGTTTTCCTCTCCGGGTCCCTGTCCCGACAGATCATCCGAGTCCGTCACCGTCTTGGGTGTATCATCGGGCTCACCAGACTCCTCGCTGGTCTTGGTCTCGGGCTTGCTTTCGCTGTTGCTCTTGAACAGGTTGCCAGAAGACACTCCAAATGCGGGAGTAGTAGTGGAGGCAGCAGGGGCAGCAGTAGAAGCAGCACCAGAGCCAAATGCAGGAGCGGCGCCAAACGAAAAGGCGGGCTTGGATTTGTCACCTTCGCTCTCCGCAGGTTTGGCTCCAAAAGAAAACGCAGGCTTAGGCTTCTCGGCCTCATCACTTGCGGGCTTGGCTCCGAAAGAAAAGGCAGCAGGAGAAGCGGCGGGCTTAGCAGCCTCAGAAGAAGAGGAGCCAAAAGTGAAGGGCTTTGCGGGGGCAGAGCCTCCAAACGAAAATGCGGGTTTGGTCTCAGAGGTCTTGGTCTCCGTCTTGGACTCCTCACCTCCTTCGGCCTTGTTCTCACCGAAAACAATAGCTTGGTTGGGCTTCCATGTGTAATCGTTCTTCTTCTCCTCCTTCTTCTCCTCGGGCTTATCCTCCTTCTTCTCCTCAGCCTTAAACGAGAAGGGTCCGCTAGACACCTTCTGTGCAAAAGTAAATGAAGGACCAGTGGCTGTGGATGTGGTCTCGGCCTGGGGCTTGTTGAAGCTGAAAACCGAGTCTTTGGTGGTAGGAGGAGCGGCCAGAGTGAAACTGGGGCCCTTGGTGATATCGATCTCCTCGTCGGAATCACTATCGGAATCCTCGACAACCACAGGCTTCTTGGTCTTTTCCTCCTGCTTCTCCTCCTTCTTCTCCTCCTCCTTCTTATCATCCTTCTTGGGGTTGGAGAAGGAGAAAGAAGGAGCTCCAGACTCGGCCTTTTCCTTGGCAACGTCAGCACCCGACTTTCCGAACGAAAACGAAGGGCCAGCGGGAGCAGAAGATCCAAAAGTGAAGGGCTTGGGAGCAGCAGCAGCAGCAGCAGACTCTTCCTTGGAAGTAGCATCCTTGCTTCCAAAGCCGAAAGGTTTGCTGGTGGAGGCAGCTGGGGCAGACTCCTTGGTATCATTGGATCGAAACCCAGCAAAGGGCTTGGACTCTGAGGGCTTGGTAGTCTGGCCTCCGAAGCTGAAGGCCGGAGAAGCAGTCTTCTCGGGAGCAGGAGAAGCAGTAAAGTTCTTAGTGGCTCCAAACGAAAACAAAGACGACTTGGGCTTGTCCTCGGAAGCAGCAGCAGGAGTAGGTGTTGCTGCGGCAGCCACAGGAGGAGGGTTAGAAATAGAATTGGCAGCAGAAGCAGGAGCAGCAGCAGGAGCAGCAACCCCACTAATGCTTCGAGAGTACTCCAGGTACTTGGAGACCACGTCAGACAGGTCCACAGCCGAGTTTTCTCGCACCTTGGCGGAAATTGTGTCCACAAACTTCTCGTTCATGGCGATTCGCTTGAGAGTCGAGTCCGATTCGGTTGTTGCGGCAGTCGGAGTACCAAACCCGGAAAACGAAGCCGGCGTAGTGGTTGTGGAAGCAGGAGTGCCGGCAGAGAACCCAGACAGTCCTGCAAATCCATTGGAAGCAGGCTTGGGAGTGGTGTTGGCCGATCCAGCACCAGTACCTCGTCTCTTAGGCATGGGCAGCACCTTTCGTTTGGACATTGTGGCAGCGTCAGCCTGCTTGGTGACCTCTACCTCCTCGTCACGACTGTACTCATCGTCTCGCTCAAAATCGTCCTTGGTGATTTGATTGAGAGCACCTCGCTTGCTTTGGAACGACATGTTCGGATTGATTTCAAGCTCGTTAGGTGCTAATGTTTGGATATAATATTTATTTGCATGCGTTTCGGGCATTCCCCTAACCCTTGCTGTATCTTGTTCCGATTTCCAAACCTGACGTCTCGTCAGCCCCAAAAAGGTGTTATGAACACGTCAGTTCGATTACGCTGCGTGTTGCTGTTTATGGTATTTATTTTTATGTAATAAGGTTTGGAAAGTGTAAATTACGTCATTAATCCGGTAAATGTGATTCTGAGATACAAGGACGAATATTCGATGAAGTAGTATTTCAGGTGAATACTGCTCCCTTTAAGAGCAATATCATATCCTTCCCCATACCCCATTTGTCAGATTATGACCTCCTTGCTTAGTAACTCTAATGTCCCAACACGTGATCAGACTCAAAAGAGTGTTGAGTCGGGACTGTCTTTTCCCAATCGGGAAATCACGTGTTTAACCTCCCAACCGGCCATCCATTTTGATACCGAAAAATTTGTCCCTGTAGAATCTTTCTCTCTTGACACCACAGAGGAAAATATAAGCAAAAAGTGAGTATCCGACAGACACACGAAAAGCGACAACGGGCGACCGTCAGGGACACTGAGAGAGCGACATTCGAGAAATACAGCACACAAATTGCGATGAGGCAGCGGTGAATGGGAGACCTTCAAACACGATCTGGATTGGTACACACAATACACGAAATGACATGGTGTCAGCTTGGATTGAATTGGGTAGAGTCCAGGAGCTGAGTGCGTTTGTGTTGTGGTCAGTGTACCGCCTTTGTGCCGTTTGTGTCTCTGTGTTTCTGTGTTGTTATTTTCTCATTGTCCACATTATCCATTGTCGACAACACGACACACAAAGTGACACACGACTAACCCAGTGCCCCCTAAAGTGCAGCAGACCAAGGCCGCTAAGGCCGCCGCCGCCATGGCCGGAGGAAAGACCCGAAAGAAGAAGTGGTCCGCCCAGAAGATGAAGGATAAGGCTCAGCACCACGTTATCCTTGATCAGCCCCTTTACGACCGAATCTTCAAGGATGCCGCCACCTTCAAGCTCGTCTCTGTCTCCGTGCTTGTTGACCGACTTAAGATTGGAGGTTCTCTTGCCCGAGTTGCTCTCCGAGATCTTGAGGCCCAGGGTATCATCAAGCCCGTTGTGAAGCACTCCAAGCAGTACACTTTCACCCGAACTGCCACCGAGTAAATTAGTTATTTTATAGCTAGAAAAAATATGTATTGATAGGAATTCACGTGCGCCGTGAGTGGTTGTATTTAGTACGTACAATAGCGAATTAGTAAGTCGAACTTCTGTGAAATTTCACTCTTGGGTGAGATGCCTTCATCAAGGTTGCTGTAGAACTCACTTGAGGTCAGGTGAGTCCCAAGATGGTACAGTAATTCCAAGAGTTACAGTGACAACTTGTCTGGTGTGTAATCGTTAACACAAATATTGTGGATCTTCTGTCTGTTTGAATTCTACAGCTCGTTAAAAGTTCTAGTTTTCTATCACACTTTTACCCATACGGGTCCTGCCTAAGGGCATATAATATTTGACTGCCTCAGTCATGTGAGAAGTTCAATGTCATGAGTAACGCATCTGATGAAAAATTATCGATATAACTGATCAGAATTATTAACGAAATGCTTATCAGAACCGAGCACCTCATACGTATATTCTATTCCACTTCTACAGTGACATATGCAACTATCGGAATCCGATATTTCCTTGTACTGTTTTCTTGTTCTGACAGATTCTGCTGTCGGTGAGAGTTCGTGGGTTAATTAGTGAGTTTGTGAGTCTGTCGTATCATACCATTGAGTCAATAGCCTAATATAAGGAAGACACTTGCCATGCCTCTAGCACGCACGTTTTTACAAGGGGTTTTATGGCATGGTGCTTGACGAGTGATTTACGTGCTTCTACTGTATTTATATCCACCCTGGGATGTCGTATGACACACGATTTAGCCTGTCTGCGTTAGTCCATATAACCTCACACATGTGCTCCACCCATAGCCATACAAAGACCATTTGAGTGGAGAATGAACGGCACTTGTCATTATCAGACTGTAAAGTTGTACCGACACGCCTTAAGTCAGGAAAAATATGTTTCACTTGCAGCAGGGCATCAGACGTGCCCCTTACCGAGTGCATTAATTCATGCTCACCAAACCAAATCCAAGAGGTAAAGTCCCCTGCCTTTTAGAGTTTTAGCGAAAAATAAAAATCGATGTAAGGGGCTGGGAAAAGGAGTTGAAGATTTTTAAATTGGTCCAGTGCTTAAATATCGCTGTATGTTTATCCTGGGAAAAAATCGAAGGAAATGGAGCATTCAAATACCATATTTATTGAGGGCCAAAACGCTGTTCTATTTGTAACCTTAACTTGTTTAAGATTTACTGTTTTACTTAAGAAGGTGGGTCTGTATAGTTGGAAAACGACATGCTTTAATTTGGATTATGGTTGACCTTTTCTAACCACAATAAACACAACTTCGTCAATAGATAATCATTGCTGGCCAGTTGAATTACTACTTCCACTATTCTCACCTGCATCACCAATGTCGTCTCCACCCCGGTAATACATGTGGATCCAAGGTTTCAGTCGATCACAACAATGACCTTCTGTCTCACCTGCGGCTATTCAATATGCTGCAGCAACAACGGAGATACTATCTCAAGAAACCACCTCCTAATTGACCCCTGATTGTAATTACACACACCTACATTCGAGAGTACCAGGTATACCTCTGGTTCCTCTCACGTATCTTAACTTGTATCAATAAATATATGCATATTATTACAAACGTCTCCTCCATGCTATAAAGAACCCGTTTCGGTGAAGCGACTTTCTCGACTAGGAGCGGCCTTGGGCTGGGCGTAAACCGGGTGAGGGGTCTCGTCTTCCTCCATGACCGTCTCATAGTAGCCCAGAGGGATGGGAAGACCGTCCATGGGAACGTCTTCTTCGGGTCCAATGCCATGAACCCGTTCATACTGGTGCATGAGCGAGTTAATGGGCAGGTTTCGCGAGTTTTCAGACGCCACCTGCGACGTCTGAGACTCGGAAGGATGCACGACGAAGTCAAAGTCTTCGTCGGGCGAGTCGTCTTGTTCCGTAAATCGTCCTCTAGGTGGACTTTCGGGAATGCTCTGTGCATACTCGAACGGAACGTCGTATTGAGGGTTTTCGGGAAGCGTTTCAATCTGGGCCATGCCTTCCGCAGGAGCGTTTCGTGGCTGTCGATAGTACGAGTAGTCAGCGTTACTGTTCTGGGAACCGGATCTATACACTCCGGAGGCGGATCGAGAAACGGTGCCACTTCCCGGTCCACTGGGAGGCAGGGTTCCAGTACTGTTGTCGTCCACAAGAGCTGCTCCGGGCGTAGCAGACCATCCTCGGTATCCGGAGTATGACTCTGGAGGAGAATGGTTGTCGTTGTGGTAGTCGGAGAACGGAGGTGTGTCGGCTCCGAGCTCCGAGTTGCTCTTTGTGTGGCCGGTGAGCACGTCAATGAGCGACTTCTTCTTCTTTCGCGTAATAAACATGAGCACCAGCACGGCCAGGACGGCCACGCCTGCTACAGAACCCACCACAGAGCCCACAATGGCACCTGTAGATGTTCCACCTCCCGAATTAGAAGACGAATCGTGCGAGCCAGCGTGAACGGTCACCAGCGATCCGTCTGGGTTGGTTCGGGTCACCAACAGATCGACCGTCTGTGTCATTGTGACGGGGATACCGTTGGAAAAGGTAACGGATCCCGAGGACGACCATGAGATGGGTGGTGTGGTCGTTGATTCAGCTGTAGTGGATGTTGTTGTGGGTGTCGGCGATTCCGAAGTAGTAGATTCCTCCTCTGTTGTAGATGTTGTCGGTGGTTGTGACGTGGTTCGCGGTTGCGTGGAGGTTGTAGAAGGGGGAATAGAAGTAGAAGAAGGTGAAGTTGAAGTTGAAGATGCAATAGGAATGGAAGAAGTAGAAGAAGTGGGAGGTTCAGAAGAAGAAGGGGGTTCGGATGATGTCGCGGGCTCTTCCGATGTGCTTGTCGTGGGGGGCTCCGAGGAGCTGGGAGGCGGTTCCGAAGAGCTT
Organism: Yarrowia hollandica; assembly: GCA_900519065.1. NCBI lineage: Eukaryota > Fungi > Ascomycota > Dipodascomycetes > Dipodascales > Yarrowia > Yarrowia hollandica. The sequence continues at coordinate 1,771,644 of ULGV01000005.1, read as the reverse complement.
GTCGTGGGTTCCTCAGACGAGGAGGGTGGCTCTGTGGTGGAAGGGGGTAACGATGTGGACTGCGGTTCCTCTGATGTCGTTGACGGCGGTTCCGTGGTCGATGGTTCCGGGGTCGAGCTTGGTTCTGTGGTCGAAGGCAGTTCGCTCGAGGAGGTGACGGGGATCTCGCTGGTGCTTGATATGCTCGGGGTTTCGCTGGAGCTCGAAAGCGGAGGCTCACTCAGAGACGTGCTGGGGATACTGCTTGTGTCGCTGGTGGAGTCGGTCACAACAGCCGAGTCCGTGTTTGTGTTTGTGTCGGTACTGGGACCCACGCTCGACTCCAGTGCGGTGGTGGTGCCGCTGTTCGCTGAGGTGACACTCTCCATAGATGTCGCTTGCGAAGTCACGTTGTTTTCCGCTGGAGGTCCTGGAGGAGCTGCTGCTGGGGGGGCTGCTGCTGGAGGAGCTTCTACTGGAGGGGCGGGGGGTCCAGGCTGAGCTGGAGCTGCTACCTGCCTCTTGGCTTTGTCCATGGCGCTAACGTATGTGGACCTGATAGTGCAGAGACACGGTTTAAAAGTGTGCAGGTTTTGGAGATGGGAAAAAGAGGTTGGTCATCAAGGTTCCATACTTTTTCCCCGGCCCCTACACAACTATGGCTTCGGCTACTGGACTACCGTTAGGGGCTGCTTAAACTAGGATAATCGATGGAGGGGTGGCTTGGTCGCTACCGGCAAGCCCCCTGCCTACGCTCGTCTACACAAAATCTCGCACTAAAAAACGTCAAACAATGCGGGTTGCACACCACCTCGTAAATAACTTTGCAGCTATTTTGCACAAGCTTCAGCATAGTCCGGCTTAAGGTTTACATATTTGGTTCACTCAAACCTAACCGGCGTAGCTAAGGTGTGTAATAGGGGCGGGCCTACCGGTGTTTGTAGGGCGTTGGAAAGTGTCTGGGGTCGCATGGAAAGCTGGGGCCAGCCTCATTTTTTGGGGCTGAAACGGGTCCCACGCGTCTTAGCGACTCAGGCTGCATGCGTTCCTGTACATGTGCAGGGTTAGGGAACGCAACAATATGGCTCACAGATAATTATAGCTTTTGGAGCAGGGGACCGTCCATAACATTTGATGTTTGAGTCGGTTGAGGATAAGCATGTGTGAGTTTGCTGGATTCAACCATGTTTCAATGAATGTGTGTCACTTTTATTTGAAAAAATTAGTCAGCCCCAATTTCCCCCCTGGTGGTGTTTGTAAGCCTCCTCTGGGAAGACAAATGGGGCCCTTCTATGCCTCTTTTAGTTTTAGTTAGTGTAGCTTGACTCCCACTTAATAACCTTCAGTGACTCCCCTTGTCACACGTCAATCATCGTCCATTGTGTATGGCGATCGCCAGCATCAGGCTCACGGTTTAGGTGATAGTTTATAGGAGCGTACAAAACGTGTCCAACGCAGCCTTTTGCCGCTCAATCTCATGCACACGCCTCAACTATTACGATTCGTTGCAGCTCCTGTGCGCGTTCGGCTAATCGATCTCCTCCGTCTATTATTATCCCAAATTGCCCCAAAGTGGCAGCAGAAAATTATTTAGACAGTCTAGCTAATAGCGAAATAGTGGAGAAAATACCAGTACAAGGCATAAATGTCTCTACTTAAAAACAAAAATAGGAGGTTCGTTGGAAAAACGTGCCTCCCTGCCCACACGTGCTACACAAGTGTTTATTCTGGTTTGTAACGTAGTGACCTTATACTGTACCACAACACTTCTCGAGTACCCGTACGTCGTTCTGTAACGGTTTCCGTTGTTGGTCTTTTTTTGGACTGTTGACGTACGTCATTTCTTGACTGCGGAACGCGCCCCCCAAACCATATATGTCAACGTGGGGTCAGGCTATATATAGCTATAGCTTTTTGTTATGTGCGGCTGTTTCTATTTTTATATCGCCGGCCTGATAGCTGCAAAACCGCCGTTTGGCGTGCGTGCAAAACGACGCACGAGTCGGTTGCTAGTAGAGAGCTAAATGTTGCTGGCGTGAAACGAAACCAGTCTAGTTCTCAACATTTCTGCTTCCTATCGTGTGTTTTTGGCTATTCAGTTGACGAACCTTGTTTTGTTGGGAAAACAGTTGATTTCTTGTTAAGATGAGAGCAATGTAGACAAAAATAGAACCTGAGAAAATACCCCTTGATTATTGTTGGTGCTGTACAGTACGAGTACGGTACGAGTACTCGTGCGAAACCATTGGTACAAACTCGATTTTTTCTCTATGACAGAATATTGGACTAGTTCCATCCCCTGTTTCACCTTGGTCCGTCTTGTACCAAATGGTGGTATTAATTATATCACTGGAGACGTCAAAAGATAATGTTTTACGATAAAAGTGTATGGAAGGGGGAAATGTGTGTCTAGAAGGATCTTTTTGAAATAGTCATATACTTACCTTATCCGGCGTGCAATTAGCCATGGAATACAATACAAGACATAACAACATGTGATCTATGCGTAAGTGCACTGCACGTTCATCCTGCACCACCAAATGAGACGAATGTGTTGTTCGTGTGACTAATATATCGAAAATATGATGCAAGTATCTGATTCAAGTATTTATTTATTTATTTTGTTTTCAGCTTTTGTCACAGGTTTCTCAACTTCTTTTTCTTTTTCTATTTAATTCTTTTTAATACCCTTTAATTAAACACAGTAATTATGTACCGACCCGTACCAGTAGCCAAGTCCCAACACCCCATACCTAGGAACACTCAAACAGACGGTAGACGCGTCGGATTTCTATGAAACTTGAAATTACAGCTGTAAAGGCCCCTCATAACAACCTCGCATTCTCGTCTATTCTATAGTTCTTCTCACCTCCCCAATACACTCTCCCCACTCTTGAGGGTTGCTCCTCTAATTAGCGCTACTCTAAATCCGTTTAAAACGAGACTATAGTCAGATGACGTGGACGCGTATCACGTGTTAGAACGTGTAAAATGCCATGTAACAGTACCACAGAAGTGCCACAAACACCACGGGGCGCTCCAAACCACCGTACGTCCCGCACACGTGTCCTCCGGCGCATTTCCCGCGTTATCTCCGAAAGTCCCAATTTCTGCCTACCTCACGGTTAATGTTTACCTGGCAAACTTAATCCCTCTTGCCGTTTGGATATCCCACTATCGACACCTCCAAAAAAACACTCTCACATTAAGCAGACCTACACAGTACAGGTACACGTTTCTGTGTTCAGCATGAGTGAAGAAACGGACGTTACCGACTTTCTAAAGCGGATCCGCGAGCTCGGGGAGAAAAAGTGAGTACAAAGAGCTGTCTTGTTTTTATTATTACAACCGTGATTCTAACCCAGTGACCGAGAAGATGAAATCCGAGCTCAGAAACTGGAAAACGAAATCCAGGAGGGCAAAGAACGACGCAGACGGCTGAGAGCAGAACGATCTCGATCCACATCGCCATCCAAACAAGAACGAGACGTCCAGGATACCATTACGGCACTGGTGGGCTCTGGAAAGGGCCGTGAGCTGGCTCCTAGAAGTTATGGAGATTTGAAGGAGGAAAAGACGGAGGTTGTTAAGGACAAGCCGCTGGTTCGATCCAAGCCTGCTACTCGAAAGGTGTCGGACTCCAAAGCGCTTAAGGACAGTATTCGAGCGTCCTTGGCAGGAGACAAGTCTGCAGGCACGTCCGGAGATAAGTCCAAGGACACTGTCAAGAGCTCCAACGGCTTAAAGGACTCAATTCGAACCTCTATGGAGGAGGAAAAGACTGAAGAGAAGCCCAAGGAGCGACCTGTTTTGAAAGACAAGCCTTCTTTCAAGTCTGAGTCCAAACCAGCCTTTGCTGAAGACAAGAAACCGGTTGTCAAGCCAAAAGAATCGTTCCGAAACGGAAATGACGACCCCTTTACACCTCTTCCAACCGACAAGGCGTCGCCGTACGTGAAACAATCGCCCACCATGAACCGGATCGGAGCCGGTCATATGCCTCGAACCAAGCTGGACGACAAGCCTGCTCCAAAAGAACATATTCCAGGCATCATCCAGTCGTCTTCCACCTCAGGATTGCGAACCCAGTCGATCCACAGAGAGGGACAATCCCCTCAGCACCAGAGCAGAACTCCTCGGGCTCTACCTGGTATGGCAGATATGAGTTCTTCTCGACACAATCTCCATCTGGAGGACTCTACGACCCCCAAGCGATCGTCCACCATTACCTCGTCGACGAGAACCCCCACTCTGGGCCAGTCTAGAACCCCCACCCTCGGCCATTCTCCTGACCTGCGAAGAACCCCTACTCTTGCTCATTCACCTATTTCGCCCAACATTTCTCGATCTCCCTCCCCCACCCGAGGTAACTTCATTGCCTCTGCTCTCAAACGTCACGGAACTCTGCGTGACTTCAAGCAGGTGGGATCTGAACAGCAGCCCATTGAGGTGGAAGTCAACCCCGAGTTTGAGGCTCTTCTGAGAGAGGCTGATGAAGAGGATGAGGAAGAGGAGCTAAAGCAAAAGGAGAAGGAGAAGGAGAAGAGAGAAAAGGAGCTTCGTCCTGCTCCGTCGGTGAAATCCAAACCGTCTGTTGATAAAATCAGACAATTGATGGCTGCCCGAAACTCTCCAAAGCCCAAATCTGGTTTCGACAATGAAGAACAGGACGATATCACTCGTTCAGATTCGGTCTCTTCAATCCAGTCTGAAAAGGACATTTCTACCGAAGAGTCCAAGAAGACAAGGCCTCCTCCTCCTGTTTCGCGATCCTCCGAAACTCGTGTCACTCCTGAACCTCCTGTTTCTCGATCCGAATCGTCTCGATCTGAGTCTTCTCGAAACACTGATTCTCGACCTCCTCCTCCTGTGTCGAGATCTTCGTCTTCGTCCCTGTCTCGATCAGATTCGATTCAGCCCGAACGCGACTTTTCCTCCTCTTCTTCCTCCAAGGGGCCCGTTTCTCGACCCCCCAAACCCGCCTCTTCTTCAAAGAGTCTCAAGGACAGCATTCGAGAGTCGCTTCGAGAAAGCAAGCTCGCCAAGAGCCCTCGTCCTGCTTCCCCCAGCCCTCGAGCCGAGTCTCCGGAAGTGGCTTCTCCTGTTTCTCCCTCTGTACTCGAATCAGATACAGTTCCAGAGCTGTCTCCTTTGCGTCATTCTGACTCTCGACGGTTTTCGCCTGTGCGACAATCTTCGTGGTTGGAATCGGCGCTCAAGAAGAACCACAGCCCCGAACGAAATTCGTCCATTCGCTTGTCCAGATCCCCTTCGCCTGTCAAATCCCCGTTTGGAAGTCGAGATAGAGGCGATCTGAGAGGCGATGTACGAGGCAGAGAAGACACTCGAGTACGAGAGAATCTTCGTGGAAGCGATACTGGTTCACCATCTCCCAAGCTTTTGTCTCCCAGTGTTTCTTCTCCCAAACTCTCTGGATCTCCAAAACTTGCGTCTCCTCGACAGAATGAGGAGGAAGAACGAATGGCTCGACTCAAGGCTCTGCGAAGTTCGTTGAGCGACAAAAAGCCGGCTCCCAAGCCTGTCAAGGAAGAACCTGCCCCTGAGCTGAACCGTGTGGGTTCCTTGAAACCTGCTAAACCTACTCCTGTGTTGAAACCCAGCACCTCGGAAAAGGAGCGTCTGGCAGAGCTGAAGAACAGTCTTCGAAGAAGTGAGCAGAAGAACTACGTGGCTCCAGATGTGGTCAAGAACAACCTGTTGTCTGCTAAGGGCTCTCTCAAGGAGTCCAGTGGTCCTCAGGCTCTGGACATTAAGGACGAGGTTCTGGAGCGTCTGACTGTGGCTCAGCAAAAGTTGCAAAAGACTGAGGGACCCAAGAATGCCGACATCAAAGACGAGGTCCAGGAACGTCTGACCGCTGCTCAGAGGACACTGCAGAAGACTGAGGGCCCCAAAAACGCTGATGTCAAGGATGAGGTGCTCGAACGACTTACTGAGGCCCATGGATCTCTTCGACGGTCTCCTGAACGGTCTCCTGAACGATCTCCTGAGCGTCCTCAGCCCGGGAACGCCTCGAATTTTACCTCTGCCCTTGCCAACGCTCTCACCCGGGGGCCCAATGCCTCTACTCCCAACCTGGTGTCGTCTTCTTCCGAGTCCCAGCGTGCTCCTGAACGTTCCTTCTCGCTCAGAAAGGCCGCTACCATTGATTCTTCTGAGATTGGACGAAATGGCAAGACTGAGAAGCTCACGCATATGACCAAGGGTCGAGCCAAGGGCCCCAAGAGACGACTGCCCAAGAATGTCGACTCTGCAGCAGTCTCTTCAAACTCCAGCCGATCTGGATCCAACGCCAACTCCAGACCAGGTTCTGCTTTTGGTTCTCGATCTGAGACTGGTTCCATCAGCTCTCGCCCTGGTTCTGCCTTTGGATCGCGTTCTGAGTTTGGATCAGACTTCTCCAGACCCTCCTCGCGACCCACTTCGACTACAGCTTCCCCCACTGTGAGAACAGCTCCTGGGTTCCCCCCTCGGCCCGGAAAGCCGTCTGAACTCAAGGTGTCCAAACGGGGAGAAGAAGACAATGACAGTGACAAGGACAGTGTCAAGGACAAGAAGAAACCTCCCCCAATTCGAGCTTCTTCGCGAACTGTCTCCAACAAGATTCCCCCTCCTATTCGTAAGCCCTCTTCTAGTGTGGCCCGTTAGAGGTATTTATAGTATTTAATGACTTATGTTGTTTGAGTGTTCGAGTGTAGCTACCTGGTACCGGTGCTGGTGCCTGTAGACTACGAGTACTGTATCGGTTACGTTGTTTTGACGTCTGCTATCAACCTTGGATGATCAACACGCACCGTAGCTCACCTTCCCGTGCATGAAGGAGGAAAAAAATGTGCAACGCATACGTGCAAGAGGAAGAAAAAAAAGAAGAGCTATAAGCTGCTGACAACCGAGAGATTCGAACTCTCGCCTCCGAAGAGACCAGGATATTATGTTAAGGTGTGACCTTAACCTGGCGCCTTAGACCGCTCGGCCAGGTTGCCTCTTGTGTTTGTCAGCAGTGCATTTTTCGTATTTGTGAGAGGAAAAATTGCAAAAAAATTGCAAAAAAGGTCTTCAAATGCAGGTACAACGGTGTATTGTATCTTCTGGGTCCCTCTGATGTGAGTTGTAGCGCTGTTGACGTGTTCGCTGATTTGTCGTATATTTATCTGTATTAAAATTGAATTAATTTTAAAATAGCAAAAGTAATTGCAGCAAAATTAGAGTACGTTGTAGCTACACGAAGCTCTCATGGTGGCAACGTGTATCTGATCACATGGATTCGTCATCTTTATTGCTGTCTCAACCATTAGATTCATCCTTTACACTACCATTTATCCTTTCACAAGTTCTATTCAATAATTCTCAATGCATCTATATTACAATCCTACCCATGCTACTCCAGGTTGGCAGAGAGCTCGGCCAGAGCCTTTCGGGCCTCGTCTCTCTCCTTGGTCAGTCGAGCAACCACTCGAACGGCCGCGTCCTGCTTGTACAGGGCCGTACTGAGCTCCGTCTTGGTCTCCTGCAGCTGTTGTCGCAGGGAGAACACCTCCTGGGCTGTGGCATCCCACTCGTTCTGAAACGCCTGTAGAAGAGATGGGATGGATGTGTATTGTGGTGGCTTGGGCCGTGTGGGCGTATTGGTGTTGACTTCCAGCAGATCCTCCACTGCCATCTCCTGTCCATTGATGGGATCCGTACCATTTTCCTGGATGTACGTTTCGATAAGCCGGCGCTCAAAGATGTGGCCGGACTTAGGCGACAGTGTGGGTTCCTGAGCGGGTTCTCCGGAAATCGAGCAGATCATTGTTGTTGAAGCTGTCTCCAGGTGTGCCTGATAGTGGTGATAATTAGAGGTGGTTGGTATATGTACCGTGTGTTCGATTCTCGGTCGTGCAGTCATTATGTCGTATTTTCTTCGAGACCCACCTCGGTGGGACACGTACAAACTTTATTCCATGTAACGTTGCGGACAATAACAACCATATATTACATGAGGTAAATAGAATGTTTATAGGAGGCGATCCAAAAGACCGAAATAAGTCAAACAATCGAGGAAAGAAAAAGTGGACAAAAACAACACAACCAATAACGCACACATATGTCACCGTCACCTCCTACCGTACACAGTGTAGGCAATCCCCACGTGTACCTGTACCAGTATGAAGCAAACGCCAAGATGCACCACTACTTTCCATGCGCCCATCACATGACTGTCAGGTACGCCTGAAGATCGTCATGGGCCACAACTTTGAGCACTTTGAAAGACAGATTTGCGCGATGCACGTCCAATGGGCCGCATCACGTGACGGCGGGTCTCAGATTGCATTATCTTCTCTGGGTAGCCTCCCTTGGCAGCACGGCTTGTACGCTTAACGAGTATTTTTCTTTGCGTGGACCTTTTTTGCCTGCGTTTAAGCTTAGCTTTGTATCAATAACTCTCTTGTGATAGGTGAATAATTAATAGGGGCATGTCCAACAATTCTTCATCTCGTTGATGTATTTCCCTCCATGTTACACTACGGAGAGCAATATGAGCGCGAAATGGAAGACAAAGGGCAGCCGGGGAGCCGAGGGGTCACGTAGCACGCGCCGAAACTACTGTACGAATAGCGTGGGACGCACCTTTGGGCTCTCTGGATAGTGTAACCGCATGCCTTGGCTCCATATATTGGGCGTCTTTTTTGGCTTCCAATGTTGACTTGTTTTTTTTGGCTTCGTTTTTTTATGATCGTTTTTTGCACTTTTCGTTTCCGTGCGGATTTTCTCCCACTCTCGACATATAGTAGCGCGGCGGAGATGAGAAGCGCAGTAGATTAAGGGGAGATATTTAATACAAACACGGGTAGGTAGAGGGGTGTTGACATAGACAGCCACACAAACATACACTGGCTATATATACGTAGACAGATCCACCTACTCGATTGTCCATTTGCGTCGCCACGTCACTACCTGAGTGGACGTGCATGCCGGCTGGTTAAGTTTCAAATTGTCTTTTTTCTGCACGACGCACTTCAACGTCTGGCGACGACACACAAAACACACGATAGTGGTTTGAGGAGATACGGGGGTCAGTGGACGACACATTCGACACTCTAGAGACACGCACACACACAAACGCGACACACAAAGACACACGCCACCACGACATACGGACACACCACCAACAGGATCCCGTTTTTCACACAACACACACACTACGGTTCACTCAATGACACTACCGAAATCCAACATGTTTGACCGCAACCAGAGCGGTCTGGCCCCATCGACCCGCAAAACGCTCGGACTGGTCTCCATCGTCGGTACAGCGATATATCTGTGCCTGAGCATCCTGTCGTGGGTCTTCTCCGGCGACCTGTCCTTGGTGCCCTTCACCTCGCCCAGCCTGCCCCCCATGGCCGATCTCGGACTGGACAGCGTACATCACTACGATCTGGCCGACTACACAGGCAGCGCACGTGGCCAGGACCACAATGAGCGTGTGCTGTTCCTGGTGCCCCTCAGAGACGCCGCAGCCCACTTGCCCATGCTGTTCGCCCACATGGACAAGATGACATACCCCCACGTGCTGATAGATCTGGCGTTCCTGGTGTCCGACTCCAAGGATGACACCATGGGAGTGCTCCTCAAGGAGCTCAACACGCTTCAGAGCAACCGGGACGTGTCCAAGCGATTTGGCAGCATTGAAATCTTCGAAAAGGACTTTGGCCAGGCCGTTGGCCAGGGCTTCTCCGACCGTCACGGCTTCGAGGCTCAGGGACCCCGACGAAAACTCATGGCTCGAGCCCGAAACTGGCTGCTTTCCGTCGCTCTTCGACCCGACCACTCGTGGGTCTACTGGCGAGACGCTGACGTGGAAAAGGTGCCCACCACCATCATGGAGGATCTTATGAGCCACGACAAGGACGTGATTGTTCCCAACGTGTGGCGACCGCTGCCCGACTGGCTTGGAAACGAACAGCCCTACGATCTTAACTCGTGGAAGGAGTCTGACGCTGGCCTTCGCCTTGCCGACACCCTGGATGAGGATGCCGTCATCGTCGAGGGATATGCCGAGTACGCCACCTGGAGACCCCATCTCGCCTACCTGCGAGATCCTTTTGGAGACATTCATGTGGAGATGGAGCTGGACGGTATTGGAGGAGTTTCTATTCTTGCCAAGGCCGCTGTTTTCCGACACGGTGCCCATTTCCCCGCCTTTTCGTTCCAGAAGCACGCCGAGACTGAGGGTTTTGGAAAAATGTGCAAGCGAATGGGCATGTCTGTTGTGGGTCTGCCTCACTACACTATTTGGCACATTTACGAACCCTCCGACGACGATTTGCGACACATGGAGTGGATGGCCCAGCAGGACGAGCTTCGAGAAAAGGAGCGAGTTCTCAAGGAGGCCCACGACAAGGTGTGGCTGTCGGGCTTCGACAACGTCAAGAAAGAGTGGGAGCGAGAGCGAGAGCTGATTCTCAAGAACGTTGAACTTGATTTCGACGTGCATCAAAAGGTCCGGGCCAAAAAGGCGGCCGAGGAGCAGGGCAAGGTTGGAGCCAAGGGAGAGGGAAAGGTTCATGGCCCTGAGGAGGAAAAGGTGGTCGTTGGCGTTGGAAAGGCTCCTCTGGAGGCTGATGTCGTCAAGAAGGTGGTTCAGGGTTAATCAATGCATGTTTGAATAGATACAATTAATCACAATTACAGAAAGTTGACAAAAAAAAAACCAAAAGAAAGATGTCATCAGACATAAACAGTAGCTAGTTAATTTCAATCATTTATCTGAACAACCTGCCCATAGAGGAGCGATGATGCACAGGAAGATCAGTACAGTAATTAGGTACATACAATCAATATTGTGAGATGTTTCTAGTATAAAGTGTTCATACGTTTGTGTCTCTCATTATATTCGAGTGTGGATATATCATGTATGCTACAAACGTAACTTGCATGCTCCTACTGTCGATGATGCAATACGGTTTGATCCTCCTATCAGCCGTATTTCACTGGGTTCACGTGCCATGACAATGCTTATCGCAGCAGCCACAAGCCACGTGTGGCAGGTTCGTCAGAAGATATAAAAACGGGCCCAAGATGGGTTGTCCCCGTGAGATATACAACAATGCCCTCCACAGCCCGTGTCAATAACAACGGCTTCGACTACCTGTCTTACAAGGGTTATGATGAGAATGGCGACTTGCCTGCCAAACGTGTCAAGGGAAACAAGAAGATCATTCTCAATGCCTTTGTCATGTTCACACCCAACCATCTGAATTTTGGACTATGGAAACACCCAGACCACTCTGATTTCGGTCGCAAATTTGCCAAAATGAGACCCTGGCAGGACCTTGCTCGAAAGCTGGAGGCGGCCAAGTTCCATGCTGTTTTCGTCGCTGATCACCTGGGAATCTACGACATCTACAAGGGTGGACAGGACTTTGTTTCTCTGGAGAAAAAGGTGCAATTCCCCTGCCATGACCCTCTGTTTCTGGTTCCCACGATGGCCGCTGTGACCGAACATCTCAACTTTGGAATCACAGTGTCAACCTCCTACACGCCTCCATTCACTTTGGCTCGTCAATTCTCGACCCTAGATCATTTGACGGAAGGGCGAGTAGGCTGGAATATTGTCACCTCCAACTCGGACTCCGCTGCTCGAAACTTCAATCTGGATAACCAGGTGGCTCACGATGATCGCTACGTCAAGGCCGACGAGTACATGGACGTGGTTTACAAACTGTGGGAGAGCTCATGGGGGGAAGGGTCTGTGAAAAAGGGTCCCAAAACAGACACTTTCGATACCTCCAAGATCAACTACATTGACCATGAGGGAGACCATTTCAAGGTCAAAGGTCCCGCTGTGACTCTTCCTTCCGTCCAACGAACCCCAGTATTGTTTCAAGCAGGCATGTCCTCTGCTGGCCGGAGTTTTGCTGCCAAGCACGCAGAAACGGTATTTGTGTCTGCCCCCAGTCCCCAATTGGTCCGACAAACTGTAGACGCGCTTCGAGAGGCCGCTGGAGACCGTCAGATTTTCGTCGTGTGCACTTTGCTAGTCATTGTCAAAGAGACCAATGAGGATGCCGAGTGGTACTACAAGGCGCTAAATGACGCCTCTGACAAGGAAGGGGCCTTGGTGTTCTGTTCACAAATGTTTGGAGCGGATCTCACCTTATTCCCGGCCGGAAAAGATCTCCGAAAAGGTGATCATCCTGGAGTGTCTAGAGCAGTGGATCTGTGGGCCTCCCAAACAGACACTAAAGACGAACTGTGGGACGCGGAACGGGTCTCTAAAGAGTACACTTTGTCAGGAAGAGGAGGTCTGGCAGTAGGAGATGCTGAAACCGTTGCAGATATAATTGACGACTGGGTAGAGATTGGAGACGTTGACGGCTTCAACCTCAGCCATGCTACTTTCCCAGGCACGTACGATGATATTATCAAGTATCTAGTCCCGGAGCTGCAGGCTAGGGGGCGTTTTCACGAGGACTATCCAGAGGGAGAATCCACTTTCCGAGAACTCCTATACGGCACTCCGGGAAACCCCTACCTTCGAAAGACCCATTATGGGCATAGTTTCAAAACGTGATTGATTTAGCAGGTATTTATTACATAAAAAAAAACGAGACACGATGTTCCAGAAGTGGCCATTATGCACTGATTTGTACGGTTCCGGTTCGACAAGAAGCACAGTACAGTAGATCCGCCCACCCAATGAGTGATTAGCGGCATGCTTTTTCCGCAAGCAGCGTTATCTCTACGCTGCAGTAATTAGCACCAAGGAAGATGTATTTCGGGCAAAAAAAAGATAGCCATGTGAAAGTCGCCACCCTTCAACTCGATGAGGTGGCGATATTATTGCCAATTTCAATATGTACGATTCTCCAAGCAACCCATCACTCAATTACAAGGGGGTGAGACAAGAAATGATCGGAGTTTATGCGTGCCGGGGTTTAGATAGTTCCGTGCCGGAACGGAGGGTTGAAAAAACCAATGGTATATTACAACGAGGAATACGGATTTAAGACGTATACGGAGATTATTAGCTGTTACTCGTAGCTCTACTGGTACAAATAATTATAATCTTTATATAATTGGATGCCACTTCACTTCACTTTCTAGAACGATACCAATTTACTGTTTGGTTAAAAATTACAGTACATTTGCTTTTTCTATTTTTTTGTCTCACTACCCCTCATGATGAAGAGCATGTAAAAAATATGGCGCGGGGTCTCCAGGAAGTCAAAAGTGGTGCACGGACATACGATATTTTTTTCTGTAGAAAAAAGTACTTACGGAAAATTTCGCACAAGAAGATAATAAAAAAAATAATGTATTTCTATATACTAATAAATAACGAGAGCGGGAGCTTCTCTTATGGAGCTTCTCTGGAGCTAGAGTGTGAGATCAGAGAGAGAGAATAGGGCTTTCCAGGGTAGAGGTTGGACGCTTCAAAAAGCCCCATGGGTTCATCTCTTTTAATACATGTGATGCAAGTCGAAATGATTCGATTAGGGAATGCGTGGACGAGTCCGGGTTAGTCGTGGAAGTTGTGTGTATGTGTGTTCATGAGGGTCGTTAGTGAGGTTGGTGTGGATGACTGTTAAAACTTGCTGTAAACATCATCTCCATAGCCAAACCTCAACGTGTCCTGCTCAACGTTGTATCGATCAATATCCCGGGCCCAGTTGTAAAAGGCATACAGAGCTCTGTGGATGTCCTTGGCAGCAGCCGCGAAGGCGACCATGAGAATCCACACGGTGGAGCTATCGACCACAAACGCAATGGTGGCAATGGCCAGCATTGCAATGAGCGTCTGGGTGGCAAACAGGGACTTTGCGGCGTAGTTGCTGGTGAAGGTGACTTTCTCCATTAGTGATGGCATACCATGTGTATGAGGTTCATCTCCAAACGTCTCCCCGCTCTCTATATACCCCCATCATTTTGAAATGCGGGAAAACATGCAAAGCAACGTTGTTTTTCCGTCTCTTTGTTCCCCAGCTTGTGAAAGTCCGTGGGGACAAGTTTTCTTTGTCTGGGGATTGATTAAACTTTGGAGTGGCGTTTGACAGGTGGAGTGTGAATGTGAAAGGCATGAGACACGTTGGGCGTGTGAGAGGGATACAAGAGCGAATAGCGAGATGTCATGGAACATGTACTACAGATGAAAGATATAATCACAGAAGATGATTAGGGTCATTCCACCTACACAAACTTATATAAAGCTCTTCTCCGTGAAAACAACATCACCTTATTCTTGTTTGCCAAGCTTATTGCCAAGCTAAAACGCATAATTCCAGGGGCAGCGACTGTACAGTTCGTACAGTTGAAAAGTGTGTAAAAAAACAAAATCTTCAACAAAAAAAGACAAACAGAGTCTCGCCTACCATCACAGAGATCGACATCCTCAACAGCCTGATCCATGCAAGTCTCGTGCCTGGTTGAGTTGCGTTCTCCCAACTCTAGAATACAAGTACCTCTTAGATATGAATATGGACTGTCAAAGCACGTGTGATATTGACACCAAGACGCTAAACTAGTGGATGATAACGCGTGGTTGAGAACGGCGCCGCTTTGAACAAACGAAACAAGTCTCAGTCTAAACAGCAACGTCACCGTTGTCCCAGACAAAACAGTTGTCTCACTGTAAATACTCAATTCAAATCAATCACACGCAATGAAAATTATCTGCATACCTAAAGACATTTACCCCTCCACGCCCGCCCTTCTCCACACATACCTGAAACAGCTCATCATCTTGATCAAACTGTAGAATCTGATTGTCGCGTGGTCTCCATAAATGGCCACTGGTCTTGACAAAGTCATGGGACAAGCAAAAAGTGCCTGTAGCGTCACTAAGGATTTTAGTGTGGGTGCCTCCTGCTAAGTCCACTGAGTCCGTATACTGAATGCACGCCACGTAAACTGGCACATGGAACTTGAGCTCTTTGCCAGACTCTCTTTGCTTGCTTCCAAAATCGCAAAATAGCTTTATCATCTGTCGATTGAATCTGCGCCTCCTGTCAACTCCATAGTAGACGTAGATAAACCCATCCAGAACAGCACAGGGGAGTCCTGAACCCATGCCATCGGTTCGATACAGCTTGTACGAGACACGCGTGTCCATGTCCACATAATAAACGGTGGATGTATACGACACAGAGGGCTGTTCCACAAACACATGGCCGTGGAGCACCTGCAGCAGCGGCGTCAGCTCCTGATCTCCTATGATCACTTCCGTCTGTTGGCCGCAAACAGTCACCCTAACCACCGTCCACTGTTGATCAGACATTATGCAATACAGCGTATCTCCAGACAGTTGGGCAGATAAGCACTTTGATGTGGGACTTTTGAGTCGCACCATATACGTGCGTTCACCCACGGAAAAAATGCACATGTTGCAAATGTAGCACTTGCGGAGATCGTACTGGCTCAGTTTATTGATCGCCTCCCCCGTGGTTAGATCGGTCTCTACGCCGTTGCGTACCAGCGTCTTATCTCGAATGTATGAGACACTGCTCTGATCAGTAGCCCATTGTCTGCAAATGATATCTTCTGTGAACAAGGGTGTCATACTTTCTGGGATCAGTTTGTTATTGTGGACAGTAATGTCGGGGTTGTGCGCATCAACCTTGGTAGCCGCAATGTCCACAGTCGGGGGTTCTTGATCCAGCAACTGCAACTCGTAAAACAGTCTGGTGTGGATGATTTGGTTGGGCAGGCTTTTCTCGCGGCCCAGCCCGGCTCGCAGAAACCGCATGCGATATGAGTCCTCTCTTTCCTCCTCCGATATGGGTTCCATCAGCGGAAACACCAGCAACATGTCGTTTCCGAAAAGATGCCGGTCATGGTCCACAATCAGTTTTCGCCAGTGCCAACACACGGAGCTGGCGACACAGATCCCCTCGAGAGGTAGCTGGGCCAGGGCCAACAGCAGCAGTTCGTTGGGTAGAATGCTCATGTGGTTGCGCTGGAAAAGCTGACAATCATGATTTCTCTCATCATGCACGCCAGATGAGAGTTTAAAGCGGGGTAATATGGTAATATGGGTGAAAATCAAGAAGCCAAACGTGATAAAGGGACCAAAAAACGTACCAAAAGAATGACAAAAACCGGTCTGAAGAAATAATAGCCGCTGTAAAAGCAACCAACTCGTAAAAGGCACATTAGATCTGAAAATAAGGGACTCGGAGTTAGGGGTTTGAAGAAAGTAAGTTTGCCAAACGAGTCCGATAATGCGTGAGGACTGTATGCTCGGATTTACCATGGAGGTGATGCCCATTGATGAGAGAATATTTTTTGTTCAACAACTCCTTCAAAATCTTGTGTTTAGTGGAGGTTACAAGTTCATGTGTTATCGATTTCAGATCAGTATGATGCAACATGGTATGATCCTGGTATACTCAAGGATACAGAGACCGGAAAAGAAGCATGATCCTCCTAAGCAAGTAGCTAATTACTGTATACTGTACTAACAAATACACTAAATAACATAACCACAAGTAGAAAACTCTTCTCTCAAAACCCAACAGTGCCTCTCCAGATACAGTAGCTGCCAGGATACTATCTTTTCAAACCTGCTATCCTATTTGATCACCACTCACTCTGCCTGTTACAGCCACTCTAATACACTATAATACATTTCGCCGTTAGTTAATCCTAATCCTTCCTCTTGCGTTTGGGGACCGTCTTGCCCGGAACCGTCTTTCCCGGAATGGTCTTTCCGGGCACCGTCTTACCAGGCACAGTTTTCTCGCTGCCGGGCACCGTCTTTCCTGCCACGTTTCGCGGCGAGTCGGCCTTGCCTCGTTTCGCGGCCGGATTGGCTCGAGGTTTGGTTACCTTGCCTCGAGAAGCAGACGGGGTTCGGGCCTTTGCCCCCGGGCTCTGAACGGCCCCTGGAGAGGCTGCCGGGGTGCCAAAATCAGCAGGCGTAGACGCTCCACTTGCAGGGCCTCCAGGATGCTGTTGCTGGGGTACAGGAGGTCGTCCTCCAAGCACACTGACGCCCTGACCGGGTATCGGGGGGATTCCTGGTGGTTGCATTCCCATAGGTGGCTGTTGCATACCCATGGAGTTCTGTTGCTGCATGCCGTTCATCCGCTGCTGCTGTTGCTGCTGCTGTTGTTGCTGCATTCGCTGCTGCATCTGAGCCCGGTTCATCTGGTTGAAACCCTGCTGCGGCATCTGTCCGGGTTGAGGTCCCATCTGACCAGGCTGGGGACCCATCTGGCCACCCATCTGGCCCGGCTGAGGCATCTGACCCATTCCCTGCATCTGACCAACAGGCATCTGACCCGGAATCTGGCCTTGACCAGGTCCAGGACCAATGCTGGGAGCAGGAGCAGGTACTCCAGACGCGCCCTGGGCCTGCATCTGCTGTCTGATACGATCTCGCTTCTTTCGCCATTGCTCCACAAACCCCAGACGCTGGAACTTGCCTGCTGTGGCTGTGGCGGCGGTGTCGTCGTTTCGATCGGACATGACCAGCATGAGCTCCTCAATGTCCGAGGTCTGGTGTAACACGTCTTCATGCTGAGGTTTCTGCAGGACGATGCCCTCGGGTCGATGTCGATGCAGCTCCTTGTTGGCCTCCTTGAGCGACGAAAACGTCTTTGGCTTGTCAGTGGCCACCGCCTCAAACCGCTTATTGTCCTGCTGCTTCCACTTGTCTTGCGACACCCACAAGTTGACGTTTCGAATCGTCAGGTTGAGAATCTCAGCCTCCATCAACAGAGCCAGCTGGTCGGTGAATCGACCGTGACTGGGATCCGTCGTATACATGAGATCGTGGTATATGGATAGCGGGGTGGGTTTGAGTAGCGTTCTGTATGATTTGGGCGGAACTGTTGGTTCCTGTGCTTCAGCCTGTTGCTGCTGCTGCTGTTGCTGTTGTTGTTGGCCGTTCTGACCCGGTGCGTTTTGCGGATTCTGATTCTGTCCATTTTGCTGGTCTCCCTCCTCTGTTTTATCAGGAACTCCTCGGTAATCGACGATCTCCAAGATTATACACCCCTCGTAAAAACGCATGCCGGCATCCTTAAACACCTCTGTGGCCGCCAGCGGAATTTGCTCCTCCTTGACGTACTCGAGAAAGATCTTGATGAGCGGCGAGTTTTTCGGAATCACGCTCTCCTGGCTGCCAAACCGGAAATGCGTCTTGTGAATGTGCAGCTCCAGCGATGGAGCATCCTTCTCGTACTTTTTCAACAACGATTCCGTCGTTTCGCTGAAAAAATACGCGCGTCGTCGTCGGGCAGCCTGCTGCTGCTGCTGTTGCTGAGTCGGAGTGGCTCCAGCAACGGCTGCTCCCGCCTGATTCCCCTGTGCTTTGTTCATGGCGACGATACTGAGCGTGTCTCGAAACATGCATCATATTGAACCTCACGGTTAGGGTTTGTCAAAACGCTGACTAATCGTGGAAAAGTCCGAAATCCGCGGAAAAAGACATTTGAACCTATTGCCTTGGAACGGCGAGACGGGTGGCGATTCATTTACACAATTATATCACCGTTCATCACGTGAGATGATCTCTTGATGTATTTCTTCCAGTGATAAGATTCTACTAGGTATTTTCGCTCGTGTGACTTGCAATTGCGGCACTGATAATAGTGGCACTGTTTTTTAGATGAAGATGGTGGAATGTAACAATCTCAGTATGATGAGTGTGAAAGATTGACACTGCGCTGACCTCTCAATCTACATCTTCTGTCGACCGCATTTAATTTGTTTAATATTATAAAAAAGAAATTTCCTCAGAATGTCTTGAAACGATTTCAGCAACAACTTGTTGGACGATGCAGAAACGATGCAGCATAGTTGATGGGGTGCACAAGATACGATAGCGTGTTAGCCACTATTACTATCAAGTATTATCAATCACCGTTTATCGGCGCTACATAAACGTACCAGGTACGATCCACCACCCCCACTAACCGCGAATTTTTCACACAATACCCGTGATAATATCTGAGACATTGTCGTATTCCCACGGCGGGGATTAGTTAAAATAAAGGGCTAACTCCGTCGACAATTAATTATAACCCCAGTCTAAACTGGTGAGTGAACTAAATAATGGCGTTTATGGCAATATCCATACTCGACACGTCTACATAGCTACACGTACACACGGTTACAATCACTCATTATTCTTTGTGCTCTCCCAATCGAGCGTAAGTCTCTTTCGAGTTGTCTATCTAAGCAGTAGCGGCCCAGGCCTTCTGGACACCCATAACACCGGTAGCGAAACCAGCCAGGCCGACGAGACCGTCGTCGAGGTGGAGGTAGCCGAGAGAGGTGAGGGGGATGGAGAAGTCGAGGAGATCCCAGATAAGCTGCTTCTGGGCGGCGGCGGCGTCCTTGTCGTTCTTCTTGGCGGAGGTGAGGTCCTTCTCCTTCTCTGCCTGCAGAGCAGCTCGCTTCTTCTTGCAAATGGTGATCTTGTGGATGGAGTTGAGAATGTTGCAGAAGATACCAAAGGCCCAGAAGTAAGAGCCGACCTTCTTGATGGACTTGATGTTATCAATCTTCTTGATGCCGGAGCCGTTGACGTAGATGATGGAGTCAAAGACCAGGTAGATGGCGTAGCCGAGGTTTCGGCCAATAGTTGTGTATCGCAGACAAGGGTCCTGGGTCTTGTTCTCGAGGGACACAGCGGCGGTCTTGAGGTGGCCAATGGGCTTTCCAACTCGGAACAGCTTTCGGGCCATGGAGAACTGGTTCTGGATCTTTCGGAAAATGTCAATGGTGTCCTTGTTGTAGCCCTTTCGGAACAGGAAGTAGGTCAGGAACCGCGAGAAGTACTGGATGGATCGCAGGATCTTGTCTCGACCGACATGGGTCTCAAGCAGCTTGACCACTCGGGTCACGGTGGGGTTCTGGGCGAGGCAAACGGACATTTTGCTGGGTTTTGTTGGCGTTGAGAAGGGAGGGTGTGACTCTAGGGTTTTAAACGGTCTTCACCACCAAATAAGCTCAGCTGGGGTAAGGTTGCCGAACTAAATGTACCGAGGCTAGTTTTCACGTGGAGAAACGCTGTCGACACCGCTACAAAAGCTGGAGGGGGCCTGTAGTGGGTCTCTGGTTTTTGGCCACCGTCTAGTCGCGAGCTGGGCGCGTCTCCGTCTGGGGGTTATTCTTCCACTTTGGCCACCTACCGGCTCACATTTCACGTTCAGCCAATCCGCGCGGGTGTAAATCGGGCAAACCCGGAGATCACGTGAATAGCAAAACACGACAATGCCCGACTCGGAGGGCTGCTAGTATATATTATATGCGTTCAATTGGACTGCAACGGTTTGGCGCGGGGTCATTATACGTTGACGTACGTCTTATCCAACTCTTCAGTCCGCCCTATTTAGGTCAGGGCTCCCTCTGCTTACCCCTGGTACCGACCATTGGACAACGTGTATTGTTATATGTAGCAAGAGTGCGTTTTTTCAACTCCGAGAGTTTATCATTTCCACATTTTATGGGGAAGAATATGGGGTGCAGATCAAGTCCGATAAATGTATGACGTGGTCGGCGGCAGCGGACGTGAGTTCGATTTCTGCGTATGACATAATCGTGATTAGCAGTTGGGTTTCGGCACTGAGTGGGGGTGCCAAGTGTCCACAAGTGACAGGTGTCCGTATTGTATCATTGGCGACAATTGCTCCTGTACGAGTAGCTACTTGTACATACATATCCATCACCAGTGATGCATTGCCTCCAAACAGCGCTGGATTGGCCAAGACCTGGCTTTCGGGGTTGAGGAGATGATGATCACCAAATAATTATTGGGACAACGGTGGGGAGTCTCACAGACTAATTACATGCGATAAAGCCATTGTCGGGGAGCAACAGAAAAAATGATTACAAGTATTTTTTGAAGCTGTAATTGCGGCTGAATTAATATGACAAGTTGCACCTGCATCAAAAAAAAAAGACGATACATTGGTAAAAATTCGCCTTTAGGAGTGACACCTATACAGCAGGAACAAGCGAAGACGGCATAGATGTTGGACAATTGAGGTGGAGCGCTCTAAAAACAGTGAGCCCTGGAAGGCTGAATGCAGACGAAATTATAAAACTCGCCTCTAATGGCCTTTCTGTTGAAGGAATATCAGCTGCAAAATGATCCAGGGCAGTAACGTGACGAATTGAGCCAAACCCTAATAATGGACACGAACAGAGAGCTGCCTGAGAAGGAATAATTCAGCTTTACTCTTGATATTCATCTGAAGCGCATACTTGATGGTATCAAAATGATCAGTTGGATCTCCTACATTTACATGTTTGGGGGATCACGACTTCACGATAAAATCCACCACCCAATGGGAAAATGGCCAGTAAACTAGCAAAAAGCTGATGCAAATGTATTAATTACAGGCTGTAAGATGCCCCCAAATATTTCGAAATTCCACTAATTACATTATTGACCATATTGACCTCTGGTGTAAAAAGAAATGTTTGGCTTGACGTTGCGTTGCAGGTTCTCTCTCCTCAGGAAGTCAGTCTAAGAAAATGGATCTTGCGACACCGTGACCGCCGGTTCGGCACCCCTGAGCAAATGCTTGAGGTCAGCTCTACTTTATCCTCACGTGTCTTCAAGTTGCACATCTTGTCTGAGCGGTTTAATTGCTCGTACTGTGCTTGTACATACTGTATTTAATATACTGTACCCATCATCATCTGCACCAAGTATACACAGGCTTTTATAGCACTACAGTATCGTAATACAGTACAAGTACAGTACAAGTACCTGTACCCGTACTCGTGTCGTAGTGTCTCAGCGTTTGCTACGGCATTTCCGGAGAAATGTTGCTCTTTTCTTTTTCAGACTCGAGACCTTGCCGCAATAGCTCCCTTTTACAACGTCGACACCTTCAGAGAGATCCCACCAGACTGTTAACTACACGCGTTCTCTCATAATATGCGCTGTGACATAATTCCGGAAACACCAAAGAAATGAGGCATGGAGGTGGCAAAAAATATTGCTGAAAAGCCAAGGACGTACATTATTGCCACCTAAACAAACCAATCAAATAAAAACACCATCTTCCCAGTGAAACAGCCATTTGAAATCACTTGAATCCCTCCAGAAACACAGCCTTCCTATTACAGTTTACCTCAAGCTTGAAGCCACTGACCGGGTACTTGTAACTTGCAACACAGTAGAACTCTGTCACTGTGGAACTTCGGGAGCGTTTAGATCACCGTGTTCCGCACGTCACGCTAATGCCTGATAGATGCAGGTGGTGTATGACTTCTTTGTACGAGAAGTACAAGAACCGATACAGTACGATACAACGAAACCCAGGCACAAGCAGGGGGACACACGTAAGGCGTTAATAGATAGTTCTAAAAAGTACGGTAGCCCAATTACCACAGGCTGACCTATATCAAACGCCATACAATAAATATCATTTCTCTATAGTTTGTTCGTTGACTTCGTTAAATTAGAAAATAGAATTGATGAGATCTCCACCAAGGGTGGCTCCGGCACCAAAAATAGCGGCATTTCCAAACTTGGAGCCGATGCTCTTGAGATGGCCACCGCCACCAGCCTGCTGCTGGCCCTGTTCCACAACCACAGTCTGGGGAGGAGGAGGCTGGTAATACTGCTGCTGCTGGCCCTGCTGCTGCTGCTGTCCCTGGTAGCCCTGAGGGGGAGGAGGCTGGTAGCCCTGCTGGTAGCCCGGAGGAGGGGGAGCCTGGTAGCCGCCATACTGCTCTGGGGGAGGGGGGTTGTAATGTGCGGCTGGGGCAGCGTAGTCGGGCTGCTTGTAAGAAGGGTAGGCGGATTTCTCGGACTTCTCGTCATTCACGGCCAGAGAAGAAACGGTGGGGAGCGTGGTAGTGGAACTGGCAGCGGCCACAGATGACACTGTGCTCATGGATCGGCTGGCGGGAGGGGGTGCCATGTAGGGAGTGTCGGATATTTCCTTCACGTAGTTGGCGGGGAAAATACCTTCCTTGCCGTTGGGGCCACGTCCCTTCCACCAGTCATTGTTGAGCTTCTCAATAATGTCAATCTGGTCGCCCTTGACAAGAGCCAGGTCAGTGGGGTCCTGGGCGGCGTAGTCGTAAAGCGCCTCAACCTTGCCACCGGAACCAGCAGTGGCAGGGGGAGAAGCAACGGGAGGAGAGGGAGCAGCGGGAGTGATCTGGACAGCTGCCACTCGCTCGGTCACCTCAGCAATACCCACGGCCTGAGAGTTGGGCAAGTCCAGCTTCTGGCCAGGTGTCAGCTTTCGCGGAATCTTGTTGCAAATATCGTCATAAAGAGCCTTGGAGATGACCTCAGACTCGAAAAGGAACTCCAGCTCATTGTGGAGCGAAGTCACACTTCGGTTGATAACTGCCGCCATCTTGTGTGTACAATAGGTGTGTTGTGTGTTAGTGTGTTAGTGTGTGAGTGTGAGTGGGAGCGGGTCAGTCCATGGGTTATTATAGCCTAATAATTTTTAGCACTGCCACATTATGTGTACAAAAAATCTGCGTGATTTTAAAATACCACGTGACCTGCCATAAAAAACAGAGAAACAGAGGCTGCAAAATAAATTAATCAAACAAATACGCCTACCAATTCAGGTGGCGCGTCCCGGTTAGCTGAGCTCTACAATGGCCTCGTATCTCAAAACACATAAGGTTTCGCACATCTTAATCTTGCATAGCCCTGGAGAGGTACCTGTACCGGGTATCGTAGCTTTAACTACAGTTCTACAAAACACGTTATTTTATACAAGAATTCATTAACAGTCAACATAATTTTTAAGAGGTAGAAGCCAAATAGCTAGCTAGCTAGCCTAGAACAGAACAACAAGGGCCACCATGCCCATCATACCAGCAGAAACACCGTAAGTCTTGGCAGAGTTGGCCTGAGGGACAGTCTCACCTTCAGAGCCCAATCCCGAGCCAGAGCCACCCTCAGAACCAGAGCCTGAGCCAGAGCCAGATCCATTAGATCCACCCTCAGAGCCAGAACCGGAGCCAGAGCCCTCAGAGCCAGAGCCAGAGCCACCCTCAGAGCCGGAGCCGGAGCCAGAGCCAGAGCCAGAGCCAGAGCCAGAGCCCTCAGAGCCAGAGCCAGAGCCAGAGCCACCCTCAGAACCGGAGCCAGAGCCCTCAGAACCGGAGCCAGAGCCAGAGCCGGATCCATTAGATCCACCCTCAGTACCTCCTCCTCCAGCACCAAGTGTAGTAGTAGACATGGTAGTAAGAGGTTGAGTGCTTCCCGACAAGTTTGTAGTGGTGGGAAGAGGGTTGGAAGTACCAGAAACATCCTCAGAAGCAAATCCAGTTGCAGAAGCGGGGGAGGTGGTCGAGCCACTGTTGCTGACCTCTGCAGAGATAAATCCTGATTCCCCTGTAGAAGCAATGCCTGTCTGGGAGGAAGCCGTGACTTGGGTGCCAGACGAAACTCCAGCAGTGGTAACAGCACCAGAAGAGATAGGTGATTCATTGTCACCAGTGGAACTAGGAGATCCACCAGACGTGAAGACAGCACCAGAGGTAGTATCAGAAACATCACCAGAGGTAGGGGCAGCACCAGAGGTAGTGGCAGAGACAACACCAGAGATAGGGACAGAGGCAGAGGTATCATCAGATGTAGGGGCAGAGGCAGAAGTATCACCAGAGATAGAGGCAGAGGCAGAGGCATCACCAGAGGTAGGGACAGCGCCAGAGGTAGGGACAGCGCCAGAGGTGGTAGCATAACCGTCACCAGATGTAGGGACAGCACCAGAGGTAGTGGCGGCACCAGAGGTAGTGGCGTCGCCAGAGGTAGAGGCAGAGGCAGAAGCATCACCAGAGGTAGGGACAGCGCCAGAGGTAGGGACAGCGCCAGAGGTGGTAGCAGACTCGTCACCCGATGTAGGGACAGCACCAGAAGTGGAAGCAGACTCGTCGCCTGAAGTAGGAACAGCACCAGAAGTAGTGTCGGCACCAGAAGTGGTGGCAGAAACATCAGAGGTAGTAGCAGACTCGTCACCAGATGTAGGTCCAGCACCAGAGGTAGTGGCAGAGGCATCACCGGAAGTGGTGGCAGATACATCAGAGGTAGGAACAGCACCAGAAGTAGTGTCGGCACCAGAAGTGGTGGCAGAGACATCACCAGAGACAGTGGACTCCTCAGTAGAAGAAGCGGCACCAGAGGTGGTAGCAGACTCGTCACCGGAAGTGGTGGCAGAAACATCACCAGAAGTGGTGGCAGAGACATCACCAGAGACAGTGGACTCCTCAGTAGAAGAAGCGGCACCAGAGGTGGTAGTGGTGGCAGAAACATCACCAGAGACAGTGGACTCCTCAGTAGAAGAAGCAGCACCAGAGGTGGTAGCAGACTCGACACCAGAAGTGGTGGCAGAGACACCACCGGAAGTGGTGGCAGAAACATCACCAGAAGTGGTGGCAGAGACATCACCAGAGACAGTGGACTCCTCAGTAGAAGAAGCAGTACCAGAGGTGGTAACAGACTCGTCACCAGAAGTGGTAGCAGAAACATCACCAGAAGTGGTGGCAGAGACATCACCAGAGACAGTGGACTCCTCAGTAGAAGAAGCAGCACCAGAGGTGGTAACAGACTCGTCACCAGAAGTGGTAGCAGAAACATCACCAGAAGTGGTGGCAGAGACATCACCGGAAGTGGTGGCAGAGTCGTCACCGGAAGTGGTGGCAGAAACATCACCAGAAGTGGTGGCAGAGACATCACCAGAGACAGTGGACTCCTCAGTAGAAGAAGCGGCACCAGAGGTGGTAGCAGACTCGTCACCGGAAGTGGTAGCAGAAACACCACCAGAAGTGGTGGCAGAAACATCACCAGAGACAGTGGACTCCTCAGTAGAAGAAGCGGCACCAGAAGTGGTAGCAGACTCGACACCAGAAGTGGTGGCAGAAACATCACCAGAAGTGGTGGCAGAGACATCACCGGAAGTGGTGGCAGAAACATCACCAGAAGTGGTGGCAGAGACATCACCGGAAGTGGTGGCAGAAACATCACCGGAAGTGGTGGCAGAAACATCACCGGAAGTGGTGGCAGAAACATCACCGGAAGTGGTGGCAGAAACATCACCGGAAGTGGTGGCAGAAACATCACCGGAAGTGGTGGCAGAAACATCACCGGAAGTGGTGGCAGAAACATCACCGGAAGTGGTGGCAGAAACATCACCGGAAGTGGTGGCAGAAACATCACCGGAAGTGGTGGCAGAAACATCACCGGAAGTGGTGGCAGAAACATCACCGGAAGTGGTGGCAGAAACATCACCGGAAGTGGTGGCAGAAACATCACCGGAAGTGGTGGCAGAAACATCACCGGAAGTGGTGGCAGAAACATCACCGGAAGTGGTGGCAGAAACATCACCGGAAGTGGTGGCAGAAACATCACCGGAAGTGGTGGCAGAAACATCACCGGAAGTGGTGGCAGAAACATCACCGGAAGTGGTGGCAGAAACATCACCGGAAGTGGTGGCAGAAACATCACCAGAGACAGTGGACTCCTCAGTAGAAGAAGCGGCACCAGAGGTGGTAGTGGTGGCAGAAACATCACCAGAGACAGTGGACTCCTCAGTAGAAGAAGCAGCACCAGAGGTGGTAACAGACTCGTCACCAGAAGTGGTAGCAGAAACATCACCAGAAGTGGTGGCAGAGACATCACCGGAAGTGGTGGCAGAGACATCACCGGAAGTGGTGGCAGAAACATCACCAGAAGTGGTGGCAGAGACATCACCAGAGACAGTGGACTCCTCAGTAGAAGAAGCGGCACCAGAGGTGGTAGCAGACTCGACACCAGAAGTGGTAGCAGAAACATCACCAGAAGTGGTGGCAGAGACATCACCGGAAGTGGTGGCAGAAACATCACCAGAAGTGGTGGCAGAGACATCACCGGAAGTGGTGGCAGAAACATCACCGGAAGTGGTGGCAGAAACATCACCGGAAGTGGTGGCAGAAACATCACCGGAAGTGGTGGCAGAAACATCACCAGAGACAGTGGACTCCTCAGTAGAAGAAGCGGCACCAGAAGTGGTGGCAGAAACATCACCGGATGTGGTGGCAGAAACATCACCAGAGACAGTGGACTCCTCAGTAGAAGAAGCGGCACCAGAAGTGGTAGCAGACTCGACACCAGAAGTGGTGGCAGAGACATCACCGGATGTGGTGGCAGAAACATCACCAGAGACAGTGGACTCCTCAGTAGAAGAAGCGGCACCAGAGGTGGTAGTAGAGGCAGAAACATCACCAGAGACAGTGGACTCCTCAGTAGAAGAAGCGGCACCAGAGGTGGTAGCAGACTCGTCACCGGAAGTGGTGGCAGAAACATCACCAGAAGTGGTGGCAGAGACATCACCAGAGACAGTGGACTCCTCAGTAGAAGAAGCGGCACCAGAAGTGGTGGCAGAGACATCACCGGATGTGGTGGCAGAAACATCACCAGAGACAGTGGACTCCTCAGTAGAAGTAACACCACCAGAAGTAGCAGTAGAATCTACTGTACTTGATTCATCTGTAACGGTGATACAGTCATCCTCTCCATCTCGAGCACAAATGATGGGAGTTCGCGTGCTGGATGGCACAAACGAGGTAGTGGACTCAGACAAAGGCTCAGAGCTTGCAGACTCAGTATCGGTGGAAGTGGCGGAAGAAGACTCAGAGCTGATGATCACAGAACTTCCATCAGTAATAGATGCCGTTGACGACTGCTCGTTGTTGCCAGAGCTTGAAGGTACATTTGTGGTTTCAGACGTTAGGCCGCTTGAGGTGGTTGAGCCAAAATCGGAGTTTGAGTCAGATGCAGTTAAGCTTTGCATGGTTGACGCACTCACAGAAGACTCAGGAGTTTGTGTCACGGAACCACTGTCGGAAGAAAACATAGTACTACTTCCTGTATTCTCGCTAGAGGAGTCGAAACCAGTACCAGTCACAGTTGAAGACGCATCGGTAACTGAAGAAGAGGTGACACCACCGTTGGTGGAAACAATGCTGGAAGACGCGGAGTCGGTGGAGGAGACGTCAGGGACAGTAACAGTGGACACAACAGCAGAGCCAGTGGAAGAGACAGCAGAGCCAGTGGCCGTTGAGGATGCACCAGTTACAACAGAAGAGATAGGAACGGCAGAACTCGAAGTAGTCGTCTGAGCAGCAGTGGTGATGATCACAGAACTACTGAGAGTATGACACTCGCCAGTGATGGTCTGGTACTCACAGTTGCTGGCAGGAGTCGAGTTAACACCACATTTACCGATCCAGTTGAGGAAGTTGGCACCAAGGAATGGAATGTTACCAAGGTCAAACAGACTCACACACTGGATACAGTCTCCAACCAACTCAGCAGTGTTAGCCATTCGATCGCAGATGCAGTTTCGAATGCCAAGACAGAGACCGATGGACGAAACGATATCAGTACATGTCTTGAAACACTGGCTGAAGCTTAGGTCCTTGTCGTTTTGAACGGAGCAGGTGGAGGTAGTCACATCAGGCTCACACGAGATGGAAGGATCAATGGTCTTGGTGACACACACCTCGGCAGCGGTAGTGGGTCGTCCACAGCCACCAAGGAAGGTAAGAAGTTGGTCACCAATGTTGAAGATACCACCAAAATCGATGTAAGTGATGCATGACAGACACTCTTCAACATTCTGGTTCAAGGTAAGAACTCTGTCGCAGATACACTGCTTGATACCAACGCACAGGGCAATCTCTCGGATGATGTCACCACAAGTCTTGATGCAGGTATCCTTAGACTGGGTAGCGGTACTACAAGAAGTGATGGTAGTAGCGACAGGGCCAGACGAGGTTGCAGGCGAAGAAGTGATGGTGGAGACGCCAGTGTTGGTGACGGGGGAAGACGAAGCAGAGGTACTAGACGAGACATCAGAGTCTGTGGCACCAGAGGACACAGCAGAGTCTGTAGCGGTGGACGAAGGAGCAGAGCCATTGGACGAAACTTCAGAACCAGTGGCACTAGAGGACACGGCAGAGTCAGTAACAGTCGATGAAACAGCTGAACCAGTGGAAGGGACATCAGAACTGGAGGCACCAGAGGACACAGCAGAATCTGAGACGGTGAAAGACGAGCCAGACTCCGTGGATGAGACAATAGAGCCAGTGCCGCCAGAGGTAACAGCAGAGCCAGTGGAAGAGACGTCAGAGCCAGTAGCAGTGGACGAAATAACAATGCCAGTGGAAGATACACCAGAGCCAGTAACAGTAGAGGATGCACCAGTTACAACAGAAGAGATAGGAACGGCAGAGCTCGAAGAAGTCGTCTGAGCAGCAGTGGTGATGATCACAGAACTGCTGAGAGTATGACACTCACCAGTGATGGTCTGGTACTCACAGTTGCTGGCAGGAGTCGAGTTAACACCACATTTACCGATCCAGTTGAGGAAGTTGGCACCAAGGAATGGAATATTACCAAGGTCAAACAGACTCACACACTGGATACAGTCTCCAACCAACTCAGCAGTGTTAGCCATTCGATCGCAGATGCAGTTTCGAATACCAAGACAGAGACCGATGGATGAAACGATATCAGTACATGTCTTGAAACACTGGCTGAAGCTTAGGTCCTTGTCGTTTTGAACGGAGCAGGTGGAGGTAGTCACATCAGGCTCACACGAGATGGAAGGATCAATGGTCTTGGTGACACACACCTCGGCAGCGGTAGTGGGTCGTCCACAGCCACCAAGGAAGGTAAGAAGTTGGTCACCAATGTTGAAGATACCACCAAAATCGATGTAAGTGATGCATGACAGACACTCTTCAACATTCTGGTTCAAGGTAAGAACTCTGTCGCAGATACACTGCTTGATACCAACGCACAGGGCAATCTCTCGGATGATGTCACCACAAGTCTTGATGCAGGTATCCTTAGACTGGGTAGCAGTACTACAAGATGTGATGGTAGTAGCGACAGGGCCAGACGAGGTCACAGGAGAAGAAGTGATGGTGAAGACACCGGAGTCAGTGGAGGAGATACCTGATCCAGAGGATGCCATAGAGCCGGAGATGATGGAAGACGAGCCAAAGTCCGTGGATGAAACATCAGAACCAGTAGCAGTGGTGGACGCAATAACAGAGCCAGTGGAAGACACATAAGAATGAGAGGCACCAGAAGACACGGCAGAGTCAGTGACAGAAGTCGACGAACCAGAGAGAGATGCAGTGGACGACACCTCAGACACAGCCGAAGAGACAGGAACGGGAGAGCTAGATGTAGTCGTCTGAGCAGCAGAAGTGATGATAACAGAACTGCTGAGGGTATGACACTCACCAGTGATGGTCTGGTACTCGCAGTTGCTGGCAGGAGTCGAGTTAACACCACATTTCCCGATCCAGTTGAGGAAGTTGGCACCAAGGAATGGAATATTACCAAGGTCAAACAGACTCACACACTGGATACAGTCTCCAACCAACTCAGCAGTGTTAGCCATTCGATCGCAGATGCAGTTTCGAACACCAAGACAGAGACCGATGGATGAAACGATATCAGTGCATGTCTTGAAACACTGGCTGAAGCTTAGGTCCTTGTCGTTTTGAACGGAGCAGGTGGAGGTAGTCACATCAGGCTCACACGAGATGGAAGGATCAATGGTCTTGGTGACACACACCTCGGCAGCGGTGGTGGGTCGTCCACAGCCACCAAGGAAGGTAAGAAGTTGGTCACCAATGTTGAAGATACCACCAAAATCGATGTAAGTGATGCATGACAGACACTCTTCCACGTTCTGGTTCAAGGTAAGAACTCTGTCGCAGATACACTGCTTGATACCAACGCACAGGGCAATCTCTCGAATGATGTCACCACAAGTCTTGATGCAGGTATCCTTGGACTGGGTAGCAGTACTACAAGAAGTGATGGTAGTAGCGACAGGGCCAGACGAGGTTGCAGGCGAAGAAGTAATAGTAGAAACGCCAGACACGGTTGAGCCAGAGTCAGTGACAATGGATGAAACACCAGAGTCAGTGGAGGAAGCATCAGAGCCAGTACTACCAGAGTTCACAGCAGTGTCAGTATCAGTGGATGAAGCAGCAGAGACCGTCACAGTGGAAGGAGTACCAGAATCAGAGGTGGAAATACCAGAACTAGAGGTGCAAGAGGACACAGCAGAGTTAGTGGCAGCAGAAGACGAACCAGGAGGAGTTGCAGTTGAGGACAGCTGAGTTACAACCGAAGAGATAGGGGCTGCAGAGCTAGTTACAGTGGTTTGAGCAGCAGATGTGATGATCACAGAACTGCTAAGAGTATGACATGCACCGGTGATGGTCTGGTACTGACAGTTGCTGACAGGAGTCGAGTTAACACCACATTTCCCGATCCAGTTGAGGAAGTTGGCACCAAGGAATGGAATATTACCAAGGTCAAACAGACTCACACACTGGATACAGTCTCCAACCAACTCAGCAGTGTTAGCCATTCGATCGCAGATGCAGTTTCGAACACCAAGACAGAGACCGATGGACGAAACGATATCAGTGCATGTCTTGAAACACTGGCTGAAGCTCAGGTCCTTGTCGTTATGAACGGAGCAGGTGGAAGTCGTCACATCAGGCTCACACGAGATGGAAGGATCACTGGTCTTGGTGACACACACCTCGGCAGCGGTGGTGGGTCGTCCACAACCGCCAAGGAAGGTAAGAAGTTGGTCACCAATGTTGAAGATACCACCAAAATCGATGTAAGTGATGCATGACAGACACTCTTCAACATTCTGGTTCAAGGTAAGAACTCTGTCGCAGATACACTGCTTGATACCAACGCACAGGGCAATCTCTCTAATGATGTCACCACAAGTCTTGATGCAGGTATCCTTAGACTGAGTAGCAGTGCTGCATGAAGTGATAGTAGACACTACTGGCTTAGAAGTCGAAACGGGAGGAGGAGTGATAGCTGCAGAGCTAGAAGAGGGGCTTGGAGTGACAAAAGAGCTGGAGGCAACAACAGAAGAACTGGAAACCACAACAGTGCTGGATACAGCAGCAGAAGAGCTAGGAACCAAAACAGAGCTGGAAACAGAAGCTGACGAACTGGTGACCGTAACAGAGCTGGAAACGTCTGCGGAAGAGCTAGGGACCACAACAGAGCTGGAAACGGCTGCGGAAGAGCTTGGAACCACAACAGAGCTAGACACCACAACAGAGCTAGATACCACAACAGAGCTGGAAGCAACAGCGGAAGCGCTAGACACAAAAGCAGAACTAGAAATAACCGCTGGCGAAGAGCTGGGAACATCTGGCTTGCTAGATGAAGAGCCTGAAACCGGTTTAGTGGTGGAAACGGCAGCAGATGTAGTGGAAGCAGGGACCGGGGCCTTGGAGGTAGTGACAGCAACAGCAGTAGTAACAGGTGGAAGCGTAGAAGACAGAGTAACGCACTTACCAGAGATGGTGAGTGGGGAACAGCTGTTGATTGGCTTTGAGTTCACACCACATTGACCGAGCCAGTTTAGAAAGTTGGCTGCAATGAAGGGAAGTCCACTGAGATCAAAGATGGAAATGCACTGAATACACTGCGCAACAGCAGTTGTGGTAGCAGCCAGTCTGTTACAGACACAATTTTTGAAACCAAGACAGAGTCCAACAGAAGTAATGATGCTGGTACAAACGTCAGTACACTTGAGAAGGCCGAGTTTTTCGTCGTTGGCGACCGAACAAGTAGATGTGACAACGTTTGGCTCACAAGACACATTGGTATCAATGGTTCGTGTAACACAAGCGGGAGCGGTAGCTGTAGTGGCTCGGTCACATTGGGCCAGAAACTGGAGCAACTTGCCAGGAATATCGAAGATGGCACCAAAGTCGAATCGGGTGATACATTCGAGACACTCCTCGACGTTGTTGTTGAACTTGACGATTCGGTCACAGATACAGCTTCTGAGTCCGACACAAAGCGCAATCTCTCGAATGATATCGCCACAGGACTTGAGACAAGTTTCCTTGGAGGCGGTAGCAGTGCTACAAGAGACGACAACGGAGGGGCCTCGTTTTTCAAGCTCGGGAACAGGGATGGCGGGGGCAGGGGTGATCTGGGGCAAGTCGGCGCCGCAGACAGACACAGTGGGGATCTTGGAGAGGCCTTGGGCTTCGAGTTTGTCGTAGACGTCCCACTTGTGGTCAGGTAGCTCGAACACGGAAATGCACTGCAGGCACTAGGTTGTGTTAGTATGGTTGGTTCTGTGTTTTGTCTTTTCTGTTCCTGGCGTGCATGCATTGGGACATCAGCTGGGAGGTTGTGCAGTCATGCATAATCAGATACGTTTAGGATATTTCTGAGCTTGGCAAGGTTCGAGAAATAGAACGTTTGGTGCGTTTGGCGCGCCAGTGCGTCTACCACAAACCTTGTTTGTCGCTTCTCGTAAAAATGAAGCACAGTAAAATATCTGTCGATGAACCTAAACTGAGAAGCATCCCGTCTGTGCAACAGGGGGGAGGAGGGCCTGCTGCCGACGGTGATTCGGCACCAGAAGTAATACTCACTTGTTCAGGATCGGACCCCTGGATCAAAAAATCGTCACAGTTGGATTGGCATTCTTCAACTGAGAGCTCGGAGGCGGGGAGACATGGCTTGTATTGCACTGGACCAGCCGCGGCAAGTAGCACTCCGGAAACGGAGAGCAGAAGGGAGAGCTTCATGCTCACACGCTGCGTTAGTTTTTTCCTTTCACATCTGCTAGATGGAGCTCTTTCACGAGCTGTGGCACCCCTGCGTGTCTGAGGATTCTTCTGAAATACCTATCCATTTCACCATCTGGCTTCTCCAGGTATTTACTTACCAATTTAACTTTAAATTTAAGCTGAGGGTGGAACGGTTTGAAGTGAAACCGAAACGTTCGGAAGCTATGGTTAGTTTTGTCAAGTCTTTAGTGTTTGGGGGGCTTGCAGTCGGGAGATTGTCAGTGATAGACATGATTGACATGATTTGCAACGGGATGTGCACACTGATGTGCAAACTGTGCAAACATCTTGTCTCTGTTCAGCACAAAACCTGATGCTACCCGCAAACCCCGGTTGCCTGATACTCACCAATGAACGCTGAAACGAAGGACTGAATTAGTTGGCGGATGCGCCAAAGAAGTGAAGGTCGAAGAATGCCGAAGTGTCGATTGTCGGTGCCTAAGATAATGGGGCTATCGCAAGTCTTTATACCAAGGGTCCATTGCTCTCTGCTACTATCCAACTTTGTTTGACCAAACTTGGCCGTACTCTTCCTATCAAAGCCCGTCCTGGGCCCCTGTTGTCATAGAGACAAGGAACGCCTGCATGCAAGCTTTGACGATGAGCTTCCGATACGACGTCAGATGTGGAGATAGCTGGGGTTTGAAGTGTCTTAAGTTGATTTTGGGCTTGTGATCCACGCTCGTGAGATGTTGGTGACCCGAACCCGCACAATTACAATGATATAGAGATTCAAGAACACAATAGGTCTCAGTCCGGATGATCCACAACACCCCCCGACCGAATGCAGAGGTCAGATTTTTAGTCTGACAACAATGCAGTCGTACTACCACAATGAAATATGACATTCCCTGTCTGGTGGCTGCCTTCCGAGGTCCCGAGAACCTCTATGGTACTCCACGAGTGTCTGTTGGCTGCATACTGTTGCAGCTGTCTTGTCAAGAGTAAGCGAGCCGCGTCCAGCCAACCTAGCTGGTGGTGGCTGCTTTACTTCCGCGGTATCGCCGTTTCTTGTGCCTGGTGTCAGTTTTGCGAGTGATTAGTGGCACTTGCCGGTCTTTCAATATGATGGGCTAATTTCCATGAACATCTACAGTTTTTTCCGTTTAGCTACTATAAATCTTCCGATTTTCCATAGCTACAAGAAAAGAAAAAATCAAAAAGCCAAAAAATCGGCGGACAAAATTATTCTTCTTTACCAGGTCTAGAAAGCCTTTGGAAGGTTAGGTTAGGCAGGCGCCGATTGACTTCTTTGAAAGGCACGCCGCAACGAACATGCACACTGCTCAGTGTAAACGACTGGATCGTCTCTGCACACCATCTCGCATTGTGGATTGCCTCTTTTGGAAATGGAGTAGAGTATACCCTGGTATGAGCATTTATGCAAACTGAACGTCTTTGTGTTTGTGCCTGTGGTGTTGTGCTGTGGCGCCGTATGGTCCATCTGCAACTGCATCTCGAGGGACGATCTTCAGCAAGCTGACTGGGGTATATGGTACGTGGGTCAGAAATCACAAAACCAAACACCCACCCCCCTGTGAGACAAAGGGAGAGTTTTTTTAGTCGTATAACCTTATATTTAGAGTCTAGCGGCAGCTGAATAACGAAAAGCAGCAGGGCGGATTTTCTGACTTGACATTGGCATGTGCAAAACGCCACCTGCATATATGTCCATGTGATTGAGGCAAATATATTCTGTGGAACAACTCTTACCTGTCAGCACCAGCAGCGTGTTGCGTCGCGTGCAAACGGGCTCCCCCTATTGCTCATGCGTGTCTGATGCCAGCGTTAAGCGCTAATCACCGTAGCGGCCTACAAGCATACCAACAAAGTTTGAACAAGTCGCGCTACGGCGAGGTTCGAACCTTGGGCCACAGGTGTGCCCATCACAATCTGCTGGTGACAGGCCTACTGCTGCTGCTGCTACAATGGCCAGGGCCGATGCTGCATGTCCCCATTTGGCCTTTTCTGCAAAACCTTGTCTTTTAAAATGTGCGGCATCTTCCTTGCAGCCCACCCCCCGAACGTGAGGCCCCAGTCAAACATGAAACGGGGGCTTCGTAAACCCTAAAGTCACACATACGCTTGTTACGGACTCAATCTCGATTCTTTAAGACAATGTTAAAAGACGCGTATGGGTCCGTTCTGGGAATGCCAGGGTTCATGTCTTGCAATAATTGCTGCTCCCCTCAAGCAGGAAACCTGTCGAAGAAGCGAGAATATATGCCATGTAGTCCACACTCGTCCAATTATTATTTTTTCCCGTCAGGTTTTCTTTTTTCCATTTTAGTTTTGGTGTCTAGTAAAAATACTCAGGAGCAGCCAGACAAACATCAATGGCGTGTTTCGTGTACTGTAGGGTCATTTACATTAAACTGCTCACTAGTAGGCCATTAGCTGCCCTTCCTTCTTGTTGATTACTAGACTATAATATTGACAGCTGCCCTTGTTCCTTTGTCCGCCTGTGGGATACTGAGTATTTTAAACTTTCATACCATGTAAAACAGCAGCAAAAGCAACACCTTTGAAATTCCAAGAGGTTTAATTGCACCCTAACCGAACCTCTCACGTGTTGTGTTCCTCTGCAAAAAAACGTGGTTATCGAGAAAAAACATTCAAACAAGAAAAACACATGGCCTCTTGAGATCATCGCTTCCAATAGCAACTACAATGAACAAAGACCCTTCCTCGGCTAAATCAAGAGCTAATAGTATTGTAGTCGTCCGGTAAAACACAATATTCCCTAATCAGGACACTCAAAAATAGGGGTACTTGTAAGGTAGATAGGAATGTGTGCCCATGTCGCTCCCGAACACCATTATTATTACGGCAATTGAAAATCTGAAATATCACACAGTCGACTTTTCTTTTTCCTCTAAACGGTTGTTATACATGGCAGTTGTTTCTTCTTCTCACAGATGCAACTACTGCACTAACGGTGTAATTTCGCTTACAGCTGACGAAAGGGTCTGTTTTCAGGCCTCGGTTGTTTACTGTAGGCAGCAAAAACCAAAGGGAAGAGACGTATAAGACACAACTCAACAGGTTTCGCTTGTTCGATGGCAAGACAATGGTAGTTTGCCGAAAGGGTGACGAGGTAGTTGTACTGTAATTATAAGGAGTCTGTGGATCCCTTGTATCCGAGTATTACTGTAAAGTACAAGTGCTGTACTTTTCTCTATATCAGCCCAATCAATCATCCGCAAATCAGATGCATTGGAATAAAGGAAAATAAGAGAACTGCAAACTTGCGACTGCCTCAATTAACAGCCAGTTTTTCCAGCCTCTTTACTCCAGCACATTATGCTTCAAGACAAAAGATAGGGTGTATGATGGCCTTGATTCAGACAAAACAGAGAAGTTAATCAGGTGGAAGAGACAAGAATTTGTGAATACTTCTACCAGAATCCAGTTATATAATGCCTATAGGGTCCAGATGAGAATTATGTCAACTTCAACCTCTATCAGTGGCATGACGTACACATATAACTCTATTCGAGTCCTGCTGGAGGCAGCACAACTAAATAATTCTGGTAAAAGTACGATACTCGTACCGTACGGCACCGTTATTCTAGTACTGTACGGCACTCGTACCGGTACTTCTACAGGCTACCATATAGCTCTACAAGACAGGGGTTTTAATACAAGAAATTCATTAACAATCGACAATTTTTAAGAGGTAGAAAACCAATCGCTAGCTAGCTAGCTTAGAAAAAAATAACAAGGGCCACCATGCCCATCATACCACCAGAGACACCATAAGTTTTGGCCGAGTTAGTGGCAGAGTCAGTCTGGGTGGGGAAAGTTTCGGCACCAGGTAAGTGGAGAGGAGGTTCACTTTCAGAGCCGGAACCAGAGCCGGAGCCCTCGGAAGAGGACACAGGTGCAGAGGCAGAGGCAGATACAAGTCCACTAGGCCCACCATCAGTAGCTCCTTCTCCCCCCCCACCAGGTATAGTACGAGTAGTAGACATGGTGGTAATAGGCTTAGAGCTTCCTGGCAAGCTCGTGGAGGTGTGGAGAGGGTTGAGATTCTCTGAATTATCTTCAGAGCCAGAACCATAACCGGAGCCGGAGCTGGAGCTGTCAGATGCAGAGCCAGAGCCAGAGCCAGAACCCTCAGAATCAGAATCAGAAGCAGAATCAGAGCCAGAAGCGGAATCAGAAGAAGAAGGGCCAGAAGCAGAAGAGCCAGAAGCAGAAGAGCCAGAGCTGGAGCCCTCAGAAGTAGAACTAGAGTTGGTGTCAGAAGCAGAAGAGGGTCCAAGGCCGGAACTCTCAGAACCAGAACCAGAGTCAGGGTCCTCAGAAGCAGTACCCTCAGAGCCAGAGCCTTCAGAAATTGAACCAGAGTCAGAGTCCCCAGAACTTGAAGCAGAGCCAGACATAGAAGAGGAGCCCTCAGAGCCAGCACCTGTGCCTTCGGAACTGGAACCAGAGCCAGAACCTGTGCCTTCAGAACTGGAGCCAGAGCCAGAACCAGAGCCCTCAGAAACAGAACCAGAGTCTGAGCCCCCCTCAGAACCAGAGCCTGAGCCTTCCTCAGAGCCATAGTCCGTGTCAGAGTCATTAGATCCTCCATCAGTAGCTCCTCCAACACCACCAAGTGTAGTACTCGTAGTAGACACAGTGGCAAGTGGCTGACTACTTCCAGACAAGTTTGAAGAGGTGGGGAGAGAATTGGCATTACCAGGGGCTTCCTCAGCATCTACACCAGTGCCAATGGTAGTAGAAGACTCAGCGTTGGATACTTCCTCCGAAGCAAATCGTGCTTCGTCTGAAGAAGGAGACTTGGACTGGGGAGAAGAAGTAACCTGTACTCCAGACACAACATCACCAGTAGGAACAGCAGCCGAAGAAACAAGAGACTCATTGCCGTCATTGGAAGACGGCGAAATACCAGACGTGAGGAAAGCACCAGACATGGCGGCAGAAGTAGCGACAGAGGCATTGCTAAAGGTAGGGACAACACCAGAGGTAGGGACAGTACTGGAGGGGATAGACTTATCACCGGAAGTGGTGTCAGAAGCATCACCAGAGGTAGGGACAACACCAGTAGTGGCGGCACCAGAGGTAGGGACAGAACCCGAGGTGGTAGCAGACTCGTCAGCAGAGGTAGGGCCACCACCAGAAGTGGTGGAAGGTATATCACCAGAAGTGGTGCCAGATACCTCACCGGAAGTGGTGGCAGAGGCGTTACCAGAAGTGGAGGCAGAAACATCACCGGAAGTGGTGGCAGAAACATTACCCGAGACAGTGGACTCTTCAGTAGAAGGGACACCAGAGGTGGTAGCAGACTCATTACCAGAAGTAGGGCCAGCCCTAGACGTGGTATCAGAGACATCACCAGAAGTGGTGGCAGAGACATCACCGGACGTGGTGGTAGAAACATCGCCGGAAGTGGTTGCAGAGGCGTTACCAGGAGTGGAGGCAGAAACATCACCGGAAGTGGTGGCAGAAACATTACCCGAGACGGTGGATTCTTCAGTAGAAGGGACACCAGAGGTGGTAGCAGACTCCTCACCAGAAGTAGGGCCAGCCCTAGACGTGGTATCAGAGACATCATCAGAAGTGGTGGCAGAAACATCACCAGAAGTGGTGGCAGAAACATCACCAGAGACAGTGGACTCCTCGGTAGAAGAAGCGGCACCGGATGTGGTGACAGAAAAATCACCGGACGTGGTGGTAGAGACATCACCAGAGACAGTGGACTCCTCAGTAGAAGAAGCGGCACCAGAGGTGGTAGCAGACTCGTCACCGGAAGTGGTGGCAGAAACATCACCAGAAGTGGTGGCAGAGACATCACCAGAGACAGTGGACTCCTCAGTAGAAGAAGCAGCACCAGAGGTGGTAACAGACTCGTCACCAGAAGTGGTAGCAGAAACACCACCAGAAGTGGTGGCAGAAACATCACCAGAGACAGTGGACTCCTCAGTAGAAGAAGCAGCACCAGAGGTGGTGGTAGCAGACTCGACACCAGAAGTGGTGGCAGAAACATCACCGGAGACAGTGGACTCCTCAGTAGAAGGGGAGGAACCAGAAGTGGTGGCAACAGACTCATCACCAGAGGTAGGGATAGAACCATAGGCGGAAGAAACACCACCAGAAGTAGTGGCAGAATCATCACCAGAAGTGGTGGTAGCAGACTCATCACCAGAGGTAGACACAAAACTAGAGGTGGCGGAAGAAACAACACCAGAAGTTGTGGTGGCAGAAGAATCACCAGAGGTAGAGACAGAACCAGAGGTGGAAGAAATATCACTAGGAGTGGTGGTAACAGTCTCATCACTGGAGTTGGCGAAGGGCTCATCACCGGATGTTGGCACAGCATCGGAAGTAGTCGACTCTTCAGCAGAAGTGGGAACACTTGAAGAGGATAAGTGGTCACCAGAAGAGGCAGGGATAGCACCAGAGGATGTGGGTTCCTCATCGAATATGGTGCTCTTAGTAGTGATAGACTCTTCAGTGGAAGACGTAGGGGCAGGATCAGAAGAGGTGACAGTCTCCTCACTAGAAGTAGACGGCTCCTCAGCAGAAGAAGCATAGATAGACCCAGAGGAGCTAGAGATCTCCTCATTAGATGTAGTCGACTCCTCAGAAGAAGTGAAGCCAGGTCGAGAGGAGGTGACGGTATTCTCACCAGAAGTGGTCGACTCCTCATTGGAAGTGACCGAAGTCTCACTAAAGGAGGACTCCACAACGGAAGAAGTAGGTACAGAGCCTGAAGACGTCGTAGTATCTTCTCCAGAAGTGGACGCCACATCACCAGAAGTAGGAATAGGTCCAGAGGAGGTGTCAGACTCTTCAGCCGAAGTGGGCTCTACAGAAGTAGTGAGCCACCCCTCACCAGAAGTAGATTCAGCAGATGAAGTTGGAACCGAGTAGGTAGTGGTAGCCAATTCCTCATCAGATGTCGCAGACTCCTCACTTAAGAAAATAGAAACATGACCAGAGGATGTAAAAGTATCCTCACCAGAAACGGACGACTCTTCAGCAGATGAGGGCGTCTCTCCAGAAGTAGACTCGTCAGCAGTTGGAACCGGACCAGGGGAGGTGAGAGACTCCTCATTCGAAGTAGATTCCCCAACTGATGTAGACTGTTCCCCAGAAGAAGTAGGGACCGGTGACGTGACAGACTTTTCAGTAGAAGAGTTATACTCCTCTGCAGATGTCTTAGGGGCAAGGTCAGAGGAAGTGACGATCTCTTCGTCAGATGTGGTTGACTCCTCTCCAGCAGTGAAGCCCTCAGTAGAAGACACAGGAATTGGTGCAATAGTAGTAGAAAAATCCTCATCAGAAGTCGTAGACCGGCCGGTATAAGAAGAGACAGGAACAGAGGACGTGACAGTCTCCTCACCAGAAGTGGACTCCTCAGAGGAAGGAGTAGGGGGAGCACCGGACGACGTGGCGGACCCCTCTTCAGAGCTGATGACACCAGAAGTTGTCTGTTTCTCAGCAGAAGAAGTCGAGACAGTGGTAGAAGGGGCGACAGTGTTCTCTCCAGTAGTGGACTGCTCTGCAGAAGATGTAGGAACAGGACCAGGGGAGGTGACAAACTCCTCAGCGGAAGTGGAAACTGCAGTTTCAGTGAACGACTCCTCAGCAGAAGAATTAGGGGCAGAGCTAGACGACGTGGCAGTATCCCAATCAGAATTAGTCGACTCCTCACCAGAAGTGGATGACTCTTCAGCAGAATAAGTAGGGACGGACTCAGACGGTGTCACGATCTCCTCACCAGCGGTAGTCGACTCCTCAACAGAAGAAGTCGGGACTAATGCAGAGGTGGTTGCAAAGCCCTTATCAGAAGTGGACTCCTCAACGAAAGTAGTACTCTCTTCACCAGATGTGGTGGCCTCCTCAGCAGAAGTGGGCTTCTCAACAGAAGTGGACACTTCACCAGATGAAGTAGGAACAGGAGCAGTGGAGGTCACAGAATCGTCAGCAGAACTGGAATCTTCAGATGAAGTGAACGACTCCTCAGCTGAAGTAGACTCCTGAGCAGAAGTAAGGACAGGTACAGAAGAGACTGTGGCTTCCTCACCAGAAGCGAGCGACTCCTTACCAGAGGTAGTCAGGTCCTCACCAGAACTGGTCGACGTCACACCAGAAGTGGACACTTCAGCAGAAGAAGTAGGAACAGGAGCAGAGGAGGTCACAGAATCGCCAGAAGAATTGGAATCCCCAGATGAAGTGAACGACTCCTCAGCCGAAGTAGATGTGGGGACAGGTCCAGAAGAAGCGGTGGCCTCCTCGCCAGAAGTAGTCGGCTCCTCACCAGAAGTGGACACTTCACCAGATGAAGTAGGAACAGGAGCAGGGGAGGTCACAGAATCGTCAGCAGAACTGGAATCTTCAAATGAAGTGAACGACTCCTCAGCTGAAGTAGACTCCTGAGCAGAAGTAGGGACAGATCCAGAAGAAGTGGTGTCCTCCTCACCAGTAGTGATAGACTCCTCACCAGAAGTGGATACTTCAGTAGAAGAAGTAGGAACGGGAGCAGAGGAGGTCACAGACTTGTCAGCAGAATTGGAATCCCCAGATGTAATGAACAACTCCTCGGCTGAATTAGACTCGTGAACAGAAGTAGGGGCAAGGTCAGACGACGTGATGGTCTCCTCATCAGAAGTGATTGACTCCTCTCCAGAAGTAGGCTCCTCAGAAGAAGACGTAGGAACAGGTTCAACAGTAGTTGCATAATTCTCATCAGAACTGGGCTCCTTAGTGGAGGATGTAGGAATAGGTCCAGGAGATGTAACTGAATCCTCACCAGAAGTAGCCGACTCCCCAACAGAAGAAGTAAGGACAAGTCCAGAAGAGATGGTGGCCTTCTCACCAGAAGTGATCAAATCCTCCTCAGAAGTAGATGACTCCTCAGAAGTAGGGACAATTTCTGAAGAGATGGTGGCCTCCTCAACCGAAGAAGTAGGGATAGGTCCAGAAGGTGTGATTGAATCCTCACTAGAAGTAGTCGGCTCCTCACTAGAAGTGAACACTTCTGCAGAAGAAGTAGGAACAGAAGCAAAGGAGGTCACAGAATCCTCAGCAGAACTGGAATCTTCAGATGAAGTGAGCGACTCCTCAGCTGAATTAGACTCCTGAGAAGAAGTAGGGACAGAAGAAGTGGTGGCCTCCTCACCAGAAGTAGTCGGCTCCTCACCAAAAGTGGACACTTCAGCAGAAGAAGTAGGGACAGGTCCAGAAGAGATGGTGGCCTCCTCACCAGAAGTGAGCGACTCCTCACCAGAAGTAGTCGGATCCTCACCAAAAGTCAACACTTCAGTAGAAGAAGTAGGAACAGAAGCAGAGGAAGTCACAGAATCGTCAGCAGAAGTGGACACTTCATCAGAAGAAGTAGGAGCCAGTTCAGAGGAGGTCACAGACTCGTCAGACGAAGTAGACTCCTGAGCAGAAGTAAGGAAAAGTACAGAAGAGACTGTGGCCTCCTCACCAGAAGTGAGCGACTCCTTACCAGAGGTAGTCAGGTCCTCATCAGAAGTGGTCGATGCCATACCAGAAGTGGGCACTTCTTCAGATGAAGTAGGAACAGGAGCAGAGGAGGTCACAGAATCGTCAGAAGAACTGGAATCCCCAGATGAAGTGAACGACTCCTCAGCCGAAGTAGAAGTAGGGGCAGGTCCAGAAGAAATGGCCTCCTCACCAGAAGTAATTGACTCTTCAGAAATAGGGACAGATCCAAAAGAAGTGGTTGCAAAATCCTCACCAGAAGTGATCGACTCCTCACCAGAAATGGGCTCTTCAGTGTAAGATGTAGGAATAGGTGCAGAAGATGTCACGATCTCTTCACCAGAGATAGTCAACCTTTCAGCAGAAGAAGTTGGGACTGATGCAGTGGTGGTTGAAAAATCCTCATAAGAAGTGGACTTCTCCTCAACAGAAGAAAAGATAGGACCGGACGATGTAGCGGACTCCTCAGCGGAAAAAGACATACGATCAGACATAGTTTCAGAGGAGAAAGCAAAGGTAGTCTCCTCAGCGGAGGAAGTAGGGAAGTCACTAGAGATGGTGGGCTTCTCATCAGAGGTGGTGGCATCGGAAGTAACTGACTCGTCTGTAGAAGTAGAGACAGGGCCAGAGGAAGTGACAGGCGCTTCAACCGAAGTTGACTCGTCAGAAGAAGCAGAGTCCTCAGTCGACGATGTAGTAACAGGCTCAGGAGTGGTGAATGGCTCAGAAG
This sequence comes from Yarrowia hollandica, assembly GCA_900519065.1. Taxonomy (NCBI): domain Eukaryota; kingdom Fungi; phylum Ascomycota; class Dipodascomycetes; order Dipodascales; genus Yarrowia; species Yarrowia hollandica. The sequence goes on along the minus strand of ULGV01000005.1, from coordinate 1,727,834 downwards.
TCGTGGAAGGCTCGGAAGTCGTGGCAGGCTCTTCAGCAGAGATGGTAGAATCCTCAGCAGCAGCAGTAGTAGAGATGGGAGCAGAAGATGTGATGCCTTCCTCAGCTGATGTGGTGGACTCATCAACAGAAATAGAATCACCAGAGAAAGAAGTAAAAGCAGTCTCAGAACTGGCGAAAGACTCTTCTTCAGAGACAGTAGACTCACCAGCCGAAGTGGGAGCAAAATCAGTGGTGACGGGCTCCTCAGCAGTAGAAGGGGCCGCATCACTAAAAGTGGCTGATTCCTCACCAGAGGTAACATCATCAGAAGAAGTGACAGGCTCAAAAGTGCTGGACTCATCTGTCACACAGTTTCCTTCACCATCCCTAGCACAAATGATAGGGGATTCAGTGCTAGATGACACAAACGAAGTAGTGGGTCCCTCCCCAGCACTTGAGGTATCAACATAAGTGACAGTGGCGGAAGAATAATCATAAGAGCTGGCAATCTCGGAGCTGAAATCAGGAATGGACTCCGTGGACGATTGATTGTTTTCGCTGGCGCTTGAAGATACATCTGTGATTGCAGAAGACAGGTCGCTTGTAGTGGATGAGCTAAAATCGGAGTTTGAGTCAGATGAGGTTAAGCTCTGCATGGTTGACGCACCCACGGAAGACTCCAGAGTTTGGGTCACGGAACTACTGACGAAAGACACCTGAGTACTGCTGTCACTGTCATCAGTATAGGAGCTGAGCTGTGTATCTGACACAACTGTGGGGGTAACAGTACTGACGGATCCAAAGTCTGAGACACTTGAGGACACATCATCAGCAGAGGAAACAGCAGAGGAGGAGATGGGCTCTTCGGCAGAAGAGCTGGGAGGCATCTCTGAAGAGCGGGGAGGCATCTCTGAAGAGCTCGAAATTGGTACCGATGAGAAGCTCGAAATTAGTACCGGTGAGGAGCTTGGGAGATTCTGGGTGCTGGAGACACCAGCAGATGATGAAGATGCGGGAGTCGGAGATCTGGCGGAGGAAGTGATGGCGGCAGCGCTGGTTACAGGGGGTAGAGTAGTAGTGACGGTCGTACACTGGCCAGTAATGGTGAGGGGAAAACAAGTAGCGGATGGCTCTGAGTCAATTCCACACTGACCAATCCAGTTAAGAAAGTTTGCTGCCAAGAAGGGAATTCCAGTGAGATCGAAGATGGAAATGCACTGAATACAATCAACCATAGCAGTGGGGGTAGCAGTCATTTTCCTACACACACAACTTTTGAAACCAAAACAGAAACCAATATCAGTAACGAGACGGGTACAGATCTCAGTACACTTCAGAAAACCGAGTCTACCATCGTTGATGGCTGAGCAAGTGGACGTCTCAACGTCAGGCTCACAGTCCACATTGGAATCAATGCTGTAGGTAATACAAGATGGAGGGTCAATGGTAGAGGTAGGCGTTCCGGAGCGTCCACACCTTCTCAGGTAATTGACTAGCTTTGCAGGAGAGTCGGAGTTGCTCATATCGTATCTCTCCATACACTCAAGACACTTTTCAACATCGTTCTCGTGTTTCACAATTCGGATACAGATGCAGGCCGTGAATCCAAAACAGAAACCAAGCTCTCGAACAACATAAGAACAGGTGTCATGACAGCTGTTCAAGGTGGGTCCTGGAGTGGTACAAGAAACGATCTCGACGGGATCACGCTTTGCAAGCGCGGGTGCCGGGGCTGGAGTGATGTGGGGCATGTGGGCACCGCAAACAGATACCTTGGGTGTTTTGGGGAGCTCCTTGGCCTCAAGTTTGTCGTAAACCTCCCATTTGTGGTCAGGAAGCTCGAATACGGAAATGCACTGCAGGCACTAGGTTGTGTTAGTAAAGTAGTAGGGTTTGTGTTTTGTGTTTTTTTGGGTGCTTGTTGTGGGTTGGGACATCACCTGGGAGGTCGTGCAGCTATGCATAATCGAGAAGTTTAGGGTATTTTTCCGCTTGGCAAGGTTTGAGAATAGAAGTTCTGCGCGCCCATGGAAAACCTTGTTTGTCGCTTGTCGTAAAAATGCAGTCCGGCATTAGTAATGGTTCATGAACTGAACCTAAACGGCAGGGGGGTCCCGACCGGCTAGTAATACTCACTTGTTCGGGATCGGAATCCAGGATGAGAAAATCGTCACAGATGGATTGACACTCTTCAAAAGAGAGGTCGGCAGCGGGGAGACATGTCCTGTGCTCCACCGGCCTAGCAGCGGCAAGCAGGGCTCCGCCGACAGAGAGCAGAAGAGACAGCTTCATGCCCAATAGCTGTGTTAGTTTTCATGCCGAGGTTGGATCTTCGTCTCGCTGCGGCCCCTTAATGTCCCAGCGTTACCCATGCACCATCTGGATTTTCCAGGCTTAGTACAGTACGAGTACTTATTACTTACCCAGTTAACTTTAACTTAAGGCTGACGTTAAACGGTCTGTAGTGAGACCACAACGTTCGGAAGCTAGGGTTAGTTTTTAGTCTTTGCAAAGCAAACGGGAGATTTGCAGTGATTGGCAGCAGCAGCGATGTGCAATAATGCGCCAAAAATGATTTGAAACAGCATGTCTCTGGCCGACAGGAGACAGTTGTGGAACATGGATACTCACCAATGAACGTTGGACAAAGAACTGAAACAGTTGGCGTTACGCCGAAGTGCAGGTCGTTGAAGAGTGAACAAGTGTCTGTCGTTAGTGTCTATATGGAGGTGGACGATACAAGTCTTTTATATCAGCGTGAAAACGCCGATACTTTTCAACCTTGTTTGGTCCAACTTGACTGCACTCCATCTATCAAAGCCCGTTGTTAGGTCTTTATTGTCATAGAGACAAGGGAAATCATCTGCATGCAAGCCTTGAAGATGAACATCCCATACGAAGCCTGGTGGGGAGAGAAAGAGGTTTGAGGCTAGTAGCGCTTTAACCCTTGTTGGACATGTGTTATATAATATTGAGTGGTATTTTCCAAGTCAATTGAAGAGCTGAAAAGCTCTCGAGTATTCTAGAAGACCAACTGGCCTCAGGCTGGGACCCCCACTTGAAAATTTCCACAACTGGATTCCGAAGACAAAAGACTTTGACGTAGTCATTCACGCAACTAAATGTGCCGTTTCCTGTCTTCTGTGTACATTCCGTGCTCCGACACACTCTTTAAAGCTCCGAGAGTCTCTGTTGTTGACAAAGTTTTACAGCTGTCTTCTCAAAAGTAAACGAGCGACGGACAGCAAAAAACCCTGCTAGTGGGGGTTTTAGTCCAGCCGTATCGCCGTTAGTTGCCGCTACCGTAGGTCCCTGGAGTTTGTGTTAGTTATTAGATCCTCTCGGTGGCAATACAGATCTCCTGTAGACTGATTGCCCATATCATCTTCCCACCATGTTTGCGGCATAGATAAACGCACCTTGTCGCAGTTATGAAACAACGTTAGACTCTCGATTAAATATCGATTAAAAAACCAAAACGCAAAGTCAACGGCGAAGCAAAAAACCTCTTTTCTGGCCAGGTCTAGAAACTCCTTGGAAGGTTAGGTAGGCGAAGATCGACCGTTTTTAAAATTTGAAAAGCTCGCGGCAATGCAAATCTGTACCTCTGGGGATCCACCACAGGTGTGCCAGCACATCGTCATGCAAGGTGGATTGTCCAATTTAGCTAAGACTAGAGAATGTGTAAGTGCATTTTCTGCAAACAGGTGCATGGATGCGTTTTTCCCAGCCCGTCACTTTTTTGCCTTCCCGTATCTCTTTCAACTGCATGTCGGTAGGCTATCGTAGCGGATCATAACGCCAGCAAGCCGACTGGGGTATCAAAGAAAACACAAAAGAGAAACCCCCTGTGAGACAAAGGCAAAGTTTTTTTTAATCGTATAAATTGAACCTTATTTAGGAGTCCCAAGCGAGGGAAAGAATATGGTCAGCAGCAGGACGTTTCTCAATGACGCCGGTGACATGCGTCGAGACATGCAGTAACGCATAACCTATAACCGAGGAAATACGTCATGGTGACGAATCCCTTGTCCGTTTCCTTATGGGGTATGCCAGGGTGCCACGGCATGTGTCACAACACGCCGCCCTATGAAATTATGCGTTTCTGATGCCAGCCCTCCCGCTTGAAGGGTCAATAGGAATTACTGGACCCCATAGTGGGCATTTAGCAACAGGCTTTTTTGTTGGAGACTGTGGTGTCCAAGTATAAGGATCTTGCCAACCTTGTGCAGCAGCCTACCATCACGGTGAAAAAATGTCAACAGCCACTAAAACATCAAGCGCCGATACCGTGGGTGTCTATTTGGGCACTATTCTGTAAACTCCGACGTGGAAAACCTGACACATCTTCCTTGCAGCCATATCTGTACATGCCGTAGAGCCACCTATATACTGACCCCCCTAGTCGAAAATGAATTCAAAACCGACCCAGCCTCCACAAACCTTGTTGCCAACCACCCACGAGTCAATCTCCTATTGCTGAGACATGTTCAAACGGCGTGCGAATCATTGCAGCTTTTTGCAAGACACTACCAGGTAGAGTCCAATCTAGCAGATAATATTACTCGACGCCCCCAACCTCCACATCTGTCGCTCCCGCACGTCACCAGATGCACACCATTGGCATGTCCAAAAAGCCACCAAAATCCTGGAGTGTGCCGTCTCATGTGTACTTTTTTATTTCCTGGTACCTAGACTAAGATTACCACCAAGCCAGCGCCCGAGAAGCAGCCAGAGAAGAGCAAAGAGCTCACTAGCGAGCCATTAGCCACGTTGATTAAAGAACCTACCACAGAGCTGATATGGCACCCCCTTCACTTTCCTTGTCCTCTGGTGATTCATATAATTAAACTTTGATATCATGTGTTGTGACACAGCGGCGATTTTTCAATAAAAAGCAACACGATATATCAAAACCATCGTGGGCTTTAATTGGACCCTAATAGAATGCCTGAGGTTAGTGTTTTGAGCCCCTTCCTTCTTTTGTACGAATGACCCGAGACCATGAACATCAACCGTGGAATACCCGAGACGACAAGAAAACGAGAAAACGAGAAAACGGACATTTTTTCTTGCTCTTCAATCGCCCAAAATAACTACGGACTAATATACGAGTCTAGTCTATGACGGTCGAGCTAAGAATGTTTTGATCAGATCGATCAATCTGGCAAAATGAAAAAAGAAAAAAAAAAAAAGAAGTCATTAACCGCCCGAAACAAAACTCGAGATGCAATTGCACAAATTGACGCCGGGACCCGTAAAAAATGAGAACACTAACCCTCCAGAGGTATTATTCTTACAAGGGCAGGTACCGTACGGCCGCTTGTAAAATGTTCTCACTGTAGATACGGTACAAACTACAAGTAAACCCTCATCAGATTTTCTTTTTCATGAAATATTTTTTCTTTTTTCGCATGCTATTTTTTGTCGAATGCAACTAAATATCGCGTGGAGCTGTCAAAGGGCTCTTTTGCAGACCAAAATCGCCGGGTGCAAAATCAAATAGGGTAAAAGTTGGAGGTTTTACCGACCTTTGACAGCACCCTGAGCACATTTGCTGGTACAAGTATCGATACGGCATCAGCTCGGCACCTGTCAAAAAACCCTGAAACCAATCCATATCGGTCCACTTGTAACCGCACGCAAAAGAAACAACACAGACTAAAATATACGGCGCCAGTATCGTACTGTCCACAGGATTACTTGTTCTTTCATTCTCTTACAGAATTAGTGCAACACATTCTGATCAAGATACGTCCAGCCGCCAAATTGCTTCTGCACACTGTCGGACAGATAGTCGTTGGTGACACTATCCTGAGGTACCATGCTCGTGTAGTCACGGTCAAAGTTGCTCGTGTCGGTAGGATCAAGTACCCGAGGCTTGAAGGGAGCAGAGTACTTCTTCGCCAAAAGTCTGTTCCAATCAATATCCTTAAAGAATGGGTGGGCCTTGATTTCCTGGGCTCCCCCAGACCCTAGTCGCTCCGAAGGTTCGCGCTGAAGCAGTCCTGTAATGATATCTACCGCGGTGGGATCCATGCCCTGCGGAAACCTTAGCGGGTCGTTGAGAATCCGCTGGTACATCTTATTGTGGTTGTCGGAATAAAACGGTGGCAAACCAGTCAACATCTCGTAGAGCAAGACACCGAGAGTCCACCAGTCCACGGACTTGTTGTATCCCTTGTTCAACAGGATTTCAGGACTCATATACTCTGGAGTTCCGCATCGGGTGTTAGTTCTCTCATCGGACGTCATGTTGAGCTTGCATAGTCCAAAATCACAAAGAACAATGTGACCCATGTAATCCAACAGAATGTTCTCAGGCTTGAGGTCCCGGTACACAATGTTGTAGTCATGTAGACACTCCAGAGCACACAGCAGCTCGGCCGTGTAGAAACGGGCTCGATTGAGGTCAAAGAACCGCTCTCGCTGCAAATGGTAAAACAGCTCGCCTCCATTGACAAACGCCAGCCCCAAATATAACTTTTCAGGGCTCTGGAAGGAAAACTTGAGAGGGACAATGAATGGGTTTCGGATTTGTGCCAAGACGGTTCGCTCGGCTAGCGTGTGGGCCACCTCATCCGTGGAGATTATATAATGCTTGTAGATGGACTTGATGGCGTAAATTTGATGAGTGTCTTTTTTGCGCACCATCATGACCTTGCCAAAGGTTCCCTTGCCCAAAACCTTAAGCAGTTCAAACGACTGCATTGACAGCTGGGACTGCGACTTTGGCGTCGGCTTGTAATCCACGGTGATTTTCAGTTTTCCCGTACCAGATGACACTGCGCACCACCCATCCGCGGACCGGTTAGCATGTGTCAGAGTCGGGCGCACCCTGACACAGCCAAGGAAAACGTCCAGCACCATGTTGGTCGACTTTTCGTCTCCGAGAGCGCTGCTGCGTCCCAGCAGCGGATGGATTTCGTTTTGAATCAGTGTGGTCGGCAGTTTAGCGTAAATGTTGATGGTGAGGCCCTCGTCGGTTCGAGACACGTCAAACGAGGAACGAGCATTCCAGATTGGGCAATCCAAGGCGGTACCACCGCTAGGCTCGAGAAGCAGCTGCGTCTTATCAAACTCCAATACGAGATAGACAGGCGGCGGGGCCCCATTGTCCTGTTCCTCAAAGTATGCAGCATATTTTTTGTATGCATCAGGGAGCGACAGGCCCTCTGTTCCATAAATGGAGACGTCCAGCACGCCTGCTGCGGGCACAGAAGGCTGATGAGGAGTATGCGGTTTGGAGAAGGAGGTGACAGGTTTGAGGTCCTCCGAGCTGTGCACGGTAGCATTTGTGGGCGCAGTTAAGGACTCTGCCTCTGTGTAAGCGCTGGATTGTGTATGAGTGCTGGCATGGGTGCTGACGGGGGTGGCGACTGTTACTTCCTTGACTGACGGCGCGTGGTTGGACTGCACCGTTTGCACTGTGGTCTGGCTCTTGTGGCTTTTTGTCGAGTTGTGTGACAAGGACGTTGTCAGTTTGTGAGCAAACCCGGACTTTGGGGTGGGGGTAGGGGGTCCATCCTGTTTCTTCTTTGGTGGCGCAGTCTGTGGTTTTGTAGACACTGTGGGGAGGTTTGTGACTGTTTGTGACGACGATCGTCCTCCAAACGACGACAGTGTAGTTTCTTTTAATTCTGGGTTAGTTGAGAGTCTGGGGTGGTTTCAAGGCATCAATTCAAACCATGCAAGAGAGAGACTGCCCGCGCGAATGCACAGAATCGGTTGTGCAAACTGTTATTTCGGGGGCAACTGTTTCGCTCATACCGCACATATCGCGCTACCCGATAGCTCTCTCTCTCTCCGTTTGATACTCACTCTTGGTCAACTTCCAGGTCATGGTTGTGTGGTCTGGGGGGAGATCATGCAAGAGAGGAAGGGGGGCGTTGGGGCACACAAAGAGGCGTGTGTGTGTAATTTGCCTGGTCGCAGTGGTCTTAGAGTCGCGTCTGTCTGTGTTTGTCCACTCTGGTCGGTTCTGGCCGTTCTGGTGGTGCACGTTTAGGGGGTTGTGGGGCTGTAAGATGACTAGTGCGGCTTGGTGCGTCACGTGGTTGAGGTTGAGGTTGTTGGAGCTAATAGAGGTTTAGAGATAAGTGGCCAGTGCATGAGTGCAGCTGCGTGCGTGTGTGGGACCCGCCTTAATAGCATATAGCAGAATAGGCATAACTATAGGGGGAGGCAATAGGACCGCTCATATTGGGTATTTTAAGCGGACGCAATAAATAATAGCGCGAATGGAGGCGGCGGTGAAACCTGTGCTGTGCAGTATCGTACGGCTCTAACGGTTGCTCGCGTGACTCATTGTATCTACCCTACGAATGCCAACGGGTTCACTGCTGCTACCCGTAGGCGACCCACCCATCAACCATAGCCATAAAGTTGTGGCGTGGTCGTAAAAAACGGTGTTTCAAGAAAAGCAGAAAAGCAGAAAACACAAGAATGAACAGCAACATACATGACATCGGACCAACAATTATTCTACAAGCACGCAATAGCTTCATGCCGAACCCCGCCATAATTATATTATGAAGAGATTTGAGGAGACACATGTAATGTCGGTAATTAAAAATTATGACAAGTAGCCACCCCCCCCCCCCCCCCCCCC
>ULGV01000005.1:1702545-1719096 GCA_900519065.1 Yarrowia hollandica | reverse complement strand
CCCCCCCCCCCCTCCCCCCAGTACGTGCTAGCGTGTTTCAGCGGAAATATTATTTTCGCCACATGTCTTTCTCTGTGGCACCTCGGCCCCCTATTTTCCCGTTTTTTCCGTGTTTCCGTGTTTCCGTGTTTCGCTATTTGCTCTTTCGAGTGCATGTTCGAGCTCCTTTTTTTTCCTTTTTTTTTTCCGGTTTCTTTTTCTTTTTCTTTCTTCTGTTCCTTTTTCCTTTTCTGTCTTCTTTTTCCGTCTGTCTTCTTTTTCCGCCTTCTTTCCCTCTTTTTTGCCTTACTCCCCCCCGTGTTTTGCCGTTTTTTTGCCGTTCTTTTTGCCCAGAGATGAAATGCAAACGGATCCAAACTCCCAAAAACCGCTGCATAAGCTCATGTCAGAGGCATTTGGAGACGCGCTAGAATTCATAGATTGTGTATTATCGTGCCCCAAAAAGAGCATACTGCTTGTAGACAAAAAATGCGTAGCAGTCGAGCAGCGCTGTTTCTTCCCCGGTCTTCCTTTCCCTTGCCCCTCTTCCCCCTTGCAGCCACACACTTGCACCAACCAAACGTCATGACAGCCAAAGTTTGACTATATACGGCATTGTACGCACCACGTGACTGTATGGAAAAAGTGAGACAAGCCGGATCTACACCCCAACTCTCCCGTCCACACCACACACACATTGATTCAGCAGGCCCCAAGGCGACTCGCACCTCCCAGAGGTACCCAGACACTCGTGGCCACGCCCCATCGCACCCAGGCAGCACAACCGGTGCGTTTGCCGCGCTCTCTCAACCGCTTCGCATAGCAAGCCATGTCGCTGGAACACATTGCGCCACTGGATCTGGACAACCGGCCCCAGCAGCGGATCGCGCGCTACAGGAGCCTGGAGGCTCTGCGCGGCCGCAAGGAGGGCTTCCCGCTGGCCACGGAGGTCATTCAGGAAACCCAGGACGACTCGGCTCTCGCGGATCTTTCAGAGCAAGACAAGAGCAGCGATATATCGTCTACAACTGACGTCTTTGACTCGGACTTGTCTCCAGCAGCGTCCGCGCCGGCTCTGGGGTCCGTACCCCCGCTGATTCCGCCCATTGTCACAAACACTACTCCCTATTCGGTCCCAATTAGTCCGCGCCTCAGCTCTTCTTCCAGCCCACGCTTTTCTCCCCGCTTTTCGCCCTCTTCATTGGCAAATTCACTCGCATCTTCTCTCAGCATCAGCCCCACTCTGGGCTCCACCGTCATGGAGCTCCCCACCGCGCTTGCTCGCAAACTGTCTCGCAGAGGCCTCTCCACGAGCCCGCCGTTCCGCAGCAGAAGCAGCAGCTGCCCAAGCGCCGAAATGCCCATCACGCGCCACAAAAACTCGGACGAACAAAACTCAGGCGGGGTTGCCACCGTGTCCTCTATTCTGTCGTCAGACTCCGCAGAAGTCACCGTGCCCCTTGTGCTACAGCAGGGCATGCCCTTTCTGCGAATCACCCACAAGAAAAAGGTACAGCGCATGTTCAAAATCGACCCTGTGACAGGCAAGGTGTCGTGGGACGACAAAAAGGCTAGCGCATGCTTTTCCGTCGACACAATCTGCGAAATCTCGCTGCAGGAAAACGCCCGAAACCACCGTGAAGAACTCAAGGTGAGTTCCAACCACGAATCAAGATGGGTCACAATCACATACATGAAAAACAAACGACGCAAACCCCTGCATTTGGTTGCGCCCACAAAGGAGGAGTTCACCCTCTTTGTCGACGCTCTACAAAACCTGGTGTATTTCCGCCAGGAGCTCATGCGAGGCTTTCAATCGTCTAACCCCAAAATCGCCTCAGTTCACTGGAAGTCCTACGCTGCAAAGGAACAAGGCGAGGAGCGACTCACGTTCGAGGCAGTCCAACGGCTGGCCCAACGACACCACGTTCTGTGTTCGCGAGAATATCTCAAGTCCAAGTTTGATGAGGCCGACGTGGACAAGTCTGGCTTTTTGGAATTCAACGAGTTCAAAATCTTTGTCAAGCTGCTCAAACGACGGCCCGAAATCGTCACTTTGTACTACCAAACACTCGGAAAACCCGAACCGGCCAACATTTGGAGTGACGACCGTATGGCTCGAGACGATCTGCTGGGATTTCTGGACCACGTGCAACGAACACGATTCGAGCCTCACGTTTTCGAGAAGATTTGGGCCAAGTTTGCACCCAAAGACGAAGAGTTTGACTCCTCGTGCGACTACTGGACCGTGGATTCCTTCAACGACTTCCTATTGTCGTCCTATAACCAGTTTGTCAAGCCCGAGACCAACTTGAACCGGCCCCTAAACGAATACTACATCTCCACCTCCCATAACACTTATTTGATTGGCCGTCAGGTCGCAGACACTTCTTCCGAAGAGGGATACATTCGAGCTCTTCAATACGGCTGTCGATCGGTTGAAATCGACATTTGGGACGGCCCCGACGACCATCCTGTGGTCAAGCATGGCCGAACATTCACCTCGTCGGTGTCTGTGGAAGACGTGTGCTCTGCCATTCGAAAGTATGGTTTTATCGCGTCGCCCAACCCGCTCATTTTGTCGTTGGAAATCCACTGCTCAGCCTCCAACCAGCTCAAGGTGGTGGACATTCTCAAAAGCACCTTTGGAGAGAATCTGGTGACGCAGCCGCTCCTGCCTGGAGCACTCAATCTGCCGTCTCCCTTAGAACTCAAGCATCGGGTGTTGATCAAGGTTAAGGCTGGCCGAGAACCTTCTGCAGGCGACAAGGTGAGTGCCACTGGAGCGTCTTTTTCGTCCTCCTTTTCGTCGTCGTCCACTACCACTGCGTCTGAGTTTGACGATTTCAACGCCATTCCGTCCGTTTCTGGAGGTGGAAAACGCAAGGATACGAGTGGAACCACCAAGAAGATTGTTCCTGCCCTGGGAGAACTGGGCGTTTACGTCCAGGGCCTCAAGTTTCGCAACTTTGCTTTTCCCGAATCCAAAACCACCAATCATTGCTTTTCCTTTTCGGAGCGAAAGTTCATTTCCATCTGCAAGGACCCAGAGAATCGTGAGCAGATGATGAAACACAATCGACGGTACCTGACTCGTATCTACCCTTCCGGCTACCGGGTCAAGTCGTCCAACCTCAACCCGCTCTATTTCTGGCAGAATGGAGCGCAGATGGTGGCTCTCAACTGGCAGACATACGACTTGTCTGCTCAGCTTAACGATGCCATGTTTGCCGCACGGGGAGGATACGTGTTGAAGCCTTCGTATCTCCGTCATTTGAAGGGTCCGCGTGCTGGTCATTCCGTCAACCTGTCGTTCATTTCTGCCCAACAGCTTCCCCGTCCCAAGGATCTCGGAAAGTCTTCGTTTGATCCTTACATTGTGGCCCAATTGCATGGTCCCGGCGAAAACCACAAGTTAAAAACCCAGCCTGTGATTGACAACGGTTTCAACCCCCGATGGAACCAGGACTGGAGCTTGTCGTTGGGTCCCGAAGACTACGAGTTCTCCTTTGTGCAGATTACGCTGTACACGCAGGACCGTCCGTTTGCCGTGTCGTGTCTGCGTCTGTCTTCGCTCAACGAGGGCTACAGACACGTGCCCTTGAATGATCTACAGGGCGAAGAGTATTTGTTCTCCACCTTGTTTATGAAGGTGTCCAAGGTTTCCAATTAGGTGAGTGGCAGGCTTTTCACTCACCATTGCTTGTATATATATATATATTTATTGCTATACCCACTTGTCATCACCGTATACACCCTCGTAATTGTGTCGTCTTTTTCTTGTATTCCGTATAACTCCCTTGTCCTACAAGGCCCCTTGTCCAACCGTCCAACCGTCGTCTAATTATTGGTTTCGTTATTAGAGTCAAACCTAACCCACGTTTTTCTCATCGTACGACAATACAACTTTTTACGTCTGATCAGGTATAATCGTACGGCGATTGTTTCTTGTCTGTTATATCCTTTTTTTTTTATCCTTTTTTATTTTGGGCTTCAAAATCACCCAGATCCCTGCCGACCATGCGTCGGTCGACGATGTCCTCACGCGGCCGGATGGCTGCTTTTTCCTGCGCTTTTGCGTGTGCATGCCATTCAACGGCTAAACGCCAAAAGCAAACATCAGCCAAGAACCGTTTAGTGTGTAGCCACCGTGGAGTAATAGATGAGAAATGGGGTAAAATGGGGGCAGGGGGAAGGGGTGTCAGTGCCATGACTGACGGTTACATTCTTGCCTCTCGTATGGGTACACTTGCAGTGATCCAGTGCATCTTTCAACGTCTGAACTGTCGGATAATTGTAAGCGCATGTTTGAACTGTGCGACGCTATGAGCGGAAGTTGTGAGCGGATGTAGGCGCATGTTGTGAGCGGATCGCAAAGCGTAACCACCGTACAGTATCATACCTCCAACATCGACTGTTTTTTTTGTTGTTTTTATTGTTTTTTGTGTCAAACCCCGGCTTCAGTTCGCTTGGTCAACACCGTTAGGGTTGGAGTCTATCCAGGGGTACAACACGATTCGGTTATCAGACACAAGGGTTTGCATCGTACATATGCTTGTAATCTGTCTCCGTGGACCCGTATAGGCCCTTTCCGAGGTTTGGAGGTCTTTGTTCAAATGTTCGAATGCATCAAATAGCGCGCGTCTTGTGTACGAATGCGTATGGCGCAGATTTCTGCTCATGGGATAATGACACGGGCCGCACAACAGATGAGACATGTATTTGTTTTTTTCATACTAGCCAAGTTGTTCATTGGTTTCAAAAGTGCTAATTTACCGGCTCGTTGTATGATAAACGTGTCGGTTTTAACTGAGACACAGCCGGCCTGTTTGCTTTTCACAGCCCTTCTTATTTTCTTCTATTTCCACGTAACTTGGGGGAAAAAAAGACAAACCGAGTTTCTGGCCCAAACTTCCGACTCACGGCACAAAAACGAATTCAAAATAGTTCCACGATGGCTGCGCAGACTGAATCCAATTACTCAATATTGATAAAGGCGACGAGAACAAGGCAAAAAAAACATGTCCTTGTTACTGCACTGTACTTGAGTTTTCGAGTAGAAATATAGAGTTTGGTGAATATACTGAGAAAGTGTAGTTGAACACTCACAGAAATGTCTGCAAATTGTTGACAAAAATGAATTTCGGGTATTTTGTTGGCAATTTTTCACCCAGTGATTCTATAAAGGTGATATTCCAACTATACCAGCCGTCATCTTCCTGATCGTATAATTTTTTGTTTGGAAATGTGACTATTTGAAAAATTTCGAAATTTCGATAATTCACGAAAAAATTCAAAAGCGTCAAAAACATGCGAATCAGGTCGTTGAAGAACCACGATACTCTCCTCGCCTGTTGTATTCAGTTTCCGAACTCTCCTAGTCCACACCTGCCGTATAAATCCCAACAGCTGTTTTCTCAAGTGCTACAACATGCTTCCAATAGAAATATCATCACCCTTAATACAACACTTCAACACACAAATTGCTCCTATACACTCAATACCAAACTATCAATTATGCTATAGATCTATCTCTACTTCACTGCTTTTTCCGCCTTGCTTCCGTTAGTTAAACCTCCATCTGATCTTCGACAAGAGGTCGAGACTCGCCGGAAATCAATTCTCGTCGAATTTCAGGAGTGATCTTGGGATGGTTCTTGACCTTGATCACGTCCAGAAGAGCGTCTCGCTGGTCCTCGGTGATGTCGCTCTTGTATCGCTGTGCAAACACCAGCAGAGACTGGTGCCAGATGACGGGCAGGGCCTCCTCCACGTGAGCAAATCGCATAAAGTGGAAAACGACGGCGTCAACGACTCGGTAGGGAAGAGCGTACTTCTTGTCCAGCAGTACCTTGATGAACAGAGAGGTGGGGCCGGAGTAGGGCATCTCAGCCAGACGCATGAGAGCAGCAGCAGAATGCAAAGTGGGGATGGAGACCTTGGACAGAATGGAGCTGACAATGATGGCCTCCTTGAGCGTGCACTGCTCGGCCAGAGGGAACAGGAATCCCTTGAAGAAGGCCGAGGGTTTGTAAAGAGCCTTCTTGAGCGACCGGTACACGTGGTAGTTGAGAGTCTTCTTCTCCTCAATCTCCTCCTTGAATCGCTCCAACAGAACCATCTGGATGAACTTCTGGGCCTCCTTGGCCTGCTGGTTGGACACAAACATCTTGGTGCCCTCGTAGATGGCATTAGGGGACCAGGCAGCTGGATCCGTCACGTACAAAACATCCTGCCAGTTTCGCAGAGTAGGCACAATCTTGAACGCCTTGGGCAGCTTTCCAGACTTGTATCGACTGAGCAGCTCTCCGACCTTTTCGTAGACTGCAATCACCTTGGGGGGAAGCATGACTCCCTCTCCCTCCAGACCCTGGGACGTGGAAGGAGCCTCTCCAGTTCGCTCAAACTCCTCCTCCTCTTCCTTCTCTCGAATCTTGGCCATAATCTTGTCGGCCAGAGAAACAGGCTCGTCCTCATTGAAGTACTTGGCGTACAGAGCAGCGTCCTCGGGAGTCATAAACTCCTGCTGCACGTCCTCGTACTCCTCGTACTCGTCCTCGTCCTCTTCCTCGTCTTCGTCCTCAAACTCCACCTCGTCGTCCTCGGGGAACTCCTGGCCCCGCTCCTCCTCATCCAGCTCTCGCTGCTGATCTCGAGCCATCTGCAGAATTCGTCGCGAGGTGGCCGAATCAATGAAATCCTCCTCTGCAGCATCCGTCTTTTTGGTGTTTCGTCCGCTCTTTTCCTTGGCGGATTCTCGAAGAAGTCCGCTGCCCTGGCTCATGTCCACATGAAGCGGGCTGTGTCGCATCTTGGTCTCTTTGGTATCGGCTTTTCCCATGATTATATCTGTGGTGGTGGTTTCTGGATTTGGTGGGATTAAAAAATATGCCAAACCATATGCAGCATGCACAATTTTTTAAACTTTCACCGAATAGAGTTGGTCATGTGATACAGAGGGGAGATATTGAATAGCCTGTAATTATATTCATTCAACTCGGGGATTTACGGGGGATTTTTTGGTGATACTCGTTTTGGTGGTGGAATATGTTTTTGCAACATTTGACAAATAGGGTTGACGGAACCAACCTTAAATTGAGTTTCACCGGAGAGTGGAAAAAAACGTCACGATCAATATCCAAAAGACTATGCAAAAAATTACAACCAATTTGGACACTTTGAACTGCCAAAAATGACACCTCTACTTGTAATGTTGTACAGTCTCACCTGAGTAGATCTCAAACCTCGAACTCAAACACCCTTAAAGTTTAGTTAACGAAAGACACAGACAGGTGAGTGCGGAAATGCAACGAATCATGTAATTTACAATGTAACAGGAAGGAAACAGCCAGCTTCCATGGTATTAAAATGGCTGTACAAATGACCTCACTCTGCCTAAACTATGCATTCCTCGATCCGATCGGTCGCTTACATCCTATTCCGAAACTCAGTATTGACGCCCCTAACTTTAGAAGATTGATCCAGCAGCGAAAAAAGACGTGTACAAAGAGGAAAATTATACGTAAAAACAGTAGAAAAGGTGCCCAGATCGTACCGATCTCAACGCAACGTCTCGTCTCCTCCATTTATATCTCCGATAGGGCTCATCTGCTGTGCATGGCTTGCTTTTTAAATTTGGCTCACCTCCCTCTTTAAGGTTCACTATCACAGCAACTGGTTAGGAAGGGAAATAAATACCACCAGCAGAAGCAGGTTATTTTCATAACCAGAGGTGATCGAAACAAGCCGAACTTGACGACACATATACGTCACACAAACGACACACAAACGATACACAAACGACACAGACACAGACACAGACACAGACACGCAAACGCATTCTTTTTACCACACACACTTTCTACAACATGGTCTTAATTCTAGCTGGCGCGGCCAAGGGTATGAGCACTGATGAGGCTCGAGCTCGAAGAAATGCTCGACGTCAAGCACGAAGAGAAGCACAGAATGAACGACGTGCGGCGCGACGGGCGCGAAACATGGAAAAACGACGGCTCAAGGAACTGGGACGGGCTGCAGAAATGTCGGATGTGGAACCCACAGAGTCTGAGTTTGATCCGGATGCCGAATCCGATCTGGAGACGCAGCAGGAATACGAGCAGGAGTACCAGCACGAGATGGAGCTGATCCGGGAAAAGACCGCCAAGGAAAAGAAGGAATCCATGAAGGGTTTGGCTAAGCATTTGTAGGGTGTCACGCGATACAGTGTTACATTCTGCAGCTGCACGAGAGCAGTTTGATCCGAGACGGGTCATAGATGATTCTGAAGAGTCATTGAAGACTTTGCTGACGAGATCTTCTTTTGTGAGCATCTGGGCCAAGCCTTCAGGTGACTCGAGTGTCTCAGATCGACGCACTTCTGGAACCCCAAAACATCTGACCCAGTGCAAGATGTGGAACAGGCCAGATCATTCTCCGGGGGCACGTATATACGTATATAGCAACCGACTAGTTACTACGGTAACAGTATCTCAATGGATCTACTGTATTCCAGAAACAACGTAACCCCACACTTATAATAGATGTGTTATAACATGTACAGTACGATACCAAGTGCTGTATGTATAAAGTACAGTGCAGTAAAAACAGTAGTGTCACATCTTTCGGAAACCACCTATCGTGTGCAAACACCAGGCACCATTTGTAAATTGTGTACTGTATGGTGATACACATTTATTTTCCACTTCTGTCAACTGTCTAACAATCCATCTCGGCTAATTGCCACACGTGGAAAAGAGCACTATTCTTCTCTGAGATAGCGTGTTAGTGCCGTGTATAGAGTCACCCCTCAAACCAGTGTGACCTCAAGAACCAGGGGAGGATAAATGCAGCCTAGGATCTAGCTACCAGTAGCATCAACATGCCGGTATCTTTGCCGATTTCGAGCGGTATCGGAATGTACACAAACAGAAAAGAAAACATACTACTTGTACCGTGAAAAATAAAATATAGAGCCACCAAAAGCCAAGATACATATGCAAATAACCCCTTCCTCAGTCGCCCGATCGAGATGGTGCCAATTTAATACCCACTACTACCACTGCGGGCACTAGCGCATTTTCTCTTTTGTTCATGCAATGTACATTTAGTCTAGGTCAGCTGTACACGATTAGCCTAACCCGGCTATCAGTAGAGCCAATCTAACAGTGCATGATCCGTAACAGGTATCATTTGGAGAGTCGAGCCCTGTATGGATCCATGATGAGGCACATATGGAATCATGCAATATACATTGATGCCTCATCTCTCTACAGTGTATGATGCATCTGCGGTCCACTTGGTGGGGACAGTATGCTATGCTGCCTCATGTATCCACAGCTGTAACGCATGTATCGAAAGTGGAATTAAAAAACGATGCATTGGGATAATGCTCAATCAAACATGCAAGAGAACGAAATTATGCTTATTCTGAGACCAACGCTCCCAGACAGTTACAAAGTAGGTAATCTCAAATAGCTAATTTACGATACACTATTAAGTAGCTACTCGTACAGTATATACCAGCACCAGTGGCGTTTTTACTCATGTTTAGATTCACTATTTTAAAGCAATCATTAACTCCGTTCAATAAATAATGAGACCAGCTCGTAGATCAAAGATCTGTGGGTGTGTGTGTGTGTGTGTGTGTGTGTGTGTAGTAGTAGTAGGTGTATGCAATTGGTGGTGACACCAGAGCACCTGTCGCGTCTGAAATCACTGGTTCTTCTTGATGCTGTGTCGAAATGCCTCTTTCTTGGCCTTTTCCCGCATGAACTCCTCGTAAACACACCGCACCTTGTGGCGAGAGTACAGGTCCTCAGTGATGTCTGTGTTGCATGATGAGCATCTTCGACACACGTAGCTGTGGTTGTGGTTGTGGTTGTGAGTGTGAGTGTGGTTGTGAGTGTGATTGTGTTCGTGGGTGTGTTCGTGGTTGTGTTCGTGTTCGTGGGAGTGAGAGTAGGGCAACAAAACCGAGGTCATTTTAAGGAGAGTGTGTGTACAAAGTGTGCTGTTTGTGTACAGTAGGGGACGCTTGGGGGGTGCTCTAGTGTTGAGATATTTGTTTGGTGCTTTTTTTTGTCATTTTCCTCAGGGGGGCATGCTTCTTTTATATATCTCCAAACCCGCCCGTTTGTGTCACTATGTGAGGTGGCTAGGTAAGGTTGAAACCTGCAGGACAATCGGTTGCTGCAGGTGAGTGAGTTTAGCAGTTTGAGTTTGAGGGGCAGATAAAGGGTTGGGTGCGGTGGATCATGCAATGCTATCCGGTGGACCCTTGTGGGACGTATGACAGGTCAGATATATTACAAATAAACAATGGTGAATTCATACTGCACACACGCATGTATCTTTCCCTGTGCAGAAGTCTTTTTCCCCCCGTTCAATAACACCCTCCACCACCCAACATGTATTAATCAATTAGTCCCGTTTAGGCTATCACAAACCTACGCCCTTAAGCTTGTCGTATGAGCTACTTTTTGTGCAAACTTTGGAACCTATTTTTTTTTTCCGTTCGCAGAAACTGGGGCCATTTCGAAGCAGCTTTTTATGGGCGCCCTGGACAATGGTCCTAGAGCCGTCCGTGGCCCTGAGCGAGGACGAGGACATGTCTTGAGCATGTCTTGTTTCGGTTACATGTCGGGTATTGGTGTCTTAGATGTGAGGGTTGTCTCACTTATTATAGAGGGAAGTGTGTACAGTGTCGCGAGAGGGTTTCTCAATTATTATAACGACGGATGGGTGGTACAAGTACAATGGAGAAAGTGGTGCATTTTGGGTCACTAAGGCACGGAATAAAAAACTCATCGTCACCGCTAATTATCGCGCATCAACCACGCCAATTTCCTGTGAGCTGTACGTTTTTTTATCCTAGCCCATTATTTTTACTACTGGTGCGTACCCACAACGTTTCTCTCCACAATTTCCTTATCCCAGCCCGGAGCTTCCATGATACTTCCATGAGTTTTTGTGCATACCTCCACCAAGCAGATGAGAAAGAGAGCAGGACAGAAAGAGAGCAGGACAGTAAGACACTGCTTTGTTCGGTTCCCGCTCCGCTTTCCCGGCCCACACGCTTATAATCCTTTACCCCACACGCTGATGGTTTTTTTTTTTTTTGTCTTTTTTGGCTATTGTTCTTTCCGGTTCTTGCTATCGTTTGAAGATCAGTCGATCATAAGCAGCGCTCTCAAGCGTATCGTATAAATCGAACATTTATTTTTCATTCAAGAAAAACGAGCCAGGCTCCACGGTTTGACACAAGAAAATCGACAAGGGTCCCTGCCTATCAAATTGACAGTATATCTAGATCCCGCTACTGAGTCTTGGCCTCCGTGGAAGAGTTAGCCCCTTTCTTCAAGTGCAAGATCAAACGAACAATACGGTTGTTCAAATAATACCAATCACAGAAGAAGGAAAACCAGTTGCTACGAATCTGGAAAACAAGTGTCTCAGTTGTTGTTATAAATCTCTA
Source organism: Yarrowia hollandica (assembly GCA_900519065.1). Classification (NCBI taxonomy): domain Eukaryota; kingdom Fungi; phylum Ascomycota; class Dipodascomycetes; order Dipodascales; genus Yarrowia; species Yarrowia hollandica. The sequence goes on along the minus strand of ULGV01000005.1, from coordinate 1,707,644 downwards.
GACCCTACCTTGATACTTTTGGCCTCAATATGACAATGATCTCAAGACTTACCTTGCCTTGCTCTCACCTTACCCCTTTGCTTTTTCAAAGGCACAAACCTTATAATGTAAAGTGCAGCGTGCCGCCATGCAGACTGCAGTTTGGTAAGACATGGGGTACACGTGCGGTGGAACGATTGCAGGGTTTAAAAAATAGTTCTCATGGCTGCAACTGTTCGCCTGAGTCCAGCTTTTGAACGTGAATTATCTGGCATATCTCGATCCCCATTTTATTGTCATTTCTTTTTCTGCCACAAATGCATGCACATGCATAGACGTCCGCAAGCACGCACTCATGCATGCAAGGCGCCCAAAACGGCGCCTATACGAGACGATCCATTTTCAAAACCTCCTACTGTACCAAGTGCACGGGCCCCCCTACACTCCCACTGCACGGAAGGCCTTTAACCTCCATAGACCCCGCTGACGATCTTTCCCCGCTGACGATCACCAGTACGTTACAGCACCCGGGCCAGTGCCGGGGGGTGGTTGGCGTGGCGTTCGTCAGGGCTCAGTGGTACTAGTGTATTTTTTGCAACGTGGTCATAATCCACGAATAATATGCCGTCAGTCAAGAACCAAATAATATAATAAAAAAGTGGGCATATTGAGAGATACAGTAGATAACCATCTCATAGTTTGACGGCAACATCTACGGAGGGAAACACGGTGTTTTCAATCACGTGAATTGTGCCGATTCGATTGTGCCGACTTAGAGAATTGTGCCGACTTGGAGAAGTGAGTTATGATCCAAGAAAAATCTCACGAAAAAAGAAACATAATAACCACAATAACCACAATAACTACAGTGCACACCACTAATTAGCGCCAAAACATGCCTACACGCTGTGTAGAACAATGACCATTGTTCATCTCGTCCCCTAGAATGTTACACTGGAGGTTCGTCGGAGAGCTGTTCTTTGTCGACAGCATCACGTATTATTACTAAATGTTGAACTACGTCATTCCGCTGTAGGCTCAGTCGACAGAAGATCAAACAGATGGATATATCAACTCACCAACTCTCGTCTACAGTGCAGTTTGTACGGTCCATATCTTCAAGATGCAAATCCTGAAGAACATGGTTCGGCTACTTGAGTAGGGGCATACTGTATTATGAATGGACCCAGTCCCATGGGCCGAAACAACAAACTACTCGAATGGTTGTCAATGTGCCCATATTTCACCAACTACTCCGATATTATCAATATTTACTAGCCAGACCCAGACCGGTTTCAAAATAACATCCAGAGCTGTCTCGTCTCTAGCATTTCACGTGGTTCAAATGAGTCCATAGAATCGCTATACAAGAAAGGTTTTTGCTTTTCCTTCTTTCTTGGTTCTTTTATTATATTTCTTTTCTTTGTCTCGACAGCTATTCCCGACGATAACAGTCTCGACCTCTGTCTATAATCGGATCCTACTAATCCCCGGACCGTGTCATACATTTGATAGCAGCAGTTCTATGATAGTGTGAAATATATAGAAGCAGAGTGTGGGAGTCAGTAACGCATCTCAATGGCTGATTTTCGTTGGTCGTTCATTCAGTTGCACTGTTGAACTGTCTCAGTCGAAAAACCTACAAAATAGCCAATGCCGAAATAGGCGCTCTCACAACTCGGTTTTCCTACTCAGGAGATTCCCACGACCATTTTGAAACCACGAAAAATATATTTTATACGACCGGGGCAACTTTCCGACGGTTATTACAAGATTCACGTACTTCTTAAAGTTTAGTGGACGTATGTCAACTTGTATCATCCGTATCTGGTATCAGAGCGCTAGGATTGGGCTGATTCTTGTATGGCATATAGATCTGCTGTCTTTGAGCAGACTGTACAAGTCTCGTGTTTGTGCCCTCCAAACTACCGATTCTGTGCTGTATTCCGTTCCACGGAAAAACATGGTCTAGAAGATGGAAAATAAATGCGGTAAAAACCTCCAACTGAAACAGTATCATAGCTCGGAATATCACTCATAGAAACATCACGTCATTTGGGACAAATACCATCTAATTACTGTATCTAAACTCTCGCGAATCTTATCGCAGCATAATCAGCCACTCCTTGTCCTTGTGCTAGTCGTTCAATAGTTGGGTTCAATTGAAGGAAGTGCTTTTTCTGAATAAGAGAAGAGAATACGCGAGTAACCTATAGTGTTTCACATGTGTTCATCTGGTGGAGGTATAGGCTCATTCTACTGTCTCTCAATGTTCGTATCGACTCAACGTCGGCACCAGGATTTCACAGTCGTTTCATATTTGTTTCAAACCAGTTTCAAAATATCTCGTATCTGCTCTCAGAATATTGCTTCACTAGTCGTAATATCCAGTGTAATTTGATGTCTTATGACTTTTACGGAGGAAACATGTGGGCAAAAAAAAACCCCAGGTGACATTTTTGTGGGTGGACAGCAGCCCGTAATTGTCAAATTTCCACTTTCAGATTTATTTGCATTTGTTTTGATTTATTTTGATTTATTTTGATTTATTTTAATTCCAAATAAAATCGCAGAAAATCACACATCTTCCCTTCTACATCCCATCCCCTTTCCCATCAAACACAACTCATTATGGCATCCGTCTCTGTAGTATAACCCATATTTTCCTTTTCACCTGAATTAATTCCCATTTCTTTCCCCCAACATTCTCAAAACCTTACTAAGCATATTACTAAGCTCTGTCTTATTAAGCAAACTCTAGATGCACGTGCATGAGCCCACCACAACCTGACGATCTACACACAACACGACTCAGTCCTCTCGGTCCAAAATGCAACTCGACCAATTCGATTACATGGTCATTGTGATGGTGGGCTTCTACCTCACTCTGGCACCCTTCACCAAGGTCGAAGAGTCGTTCAACATGCAAGCCGTCCACGACATTGTCTACTACGGAGCCTCTGATCTGTCTGAGTACGACCATGAATCGTTCCCTGGTGTTGTCCCGCGAACGTTTGTAGGCGCTGGAGTGATTGGCATGATTTCTCGAGTTCTCAAGGAGGTGGCGTTCAAGGGGGCTATGAAGTTTGACATTCAATTGATGAGCCGAGGCGCTCTTGGAATCATCAATGCTGTGTGTTTCATGTTCCTGAGACACTCTGTGTCTTCGTTTTTCACCCTTTCGCGTTACCCTACTCTGGGCGCGATCATTGCTTCTTTCTTTGCTGGTTTCCAGTACTCGCAGTTCCATATGATCTACTATGCGTCTCGAATGCTGCCTAACATGATGGCCATGCCTCTGGTGACAATTGCGTTGAGCAAATCTGTGAGCGGCGAGTTTGGAGCCACCATCACGTTGCTTTCTGTGGCCGGCGTGATTTTCCGGTCAGAACTGCTTCTTTTCACTGCCATCTACGCGCTTTTGTGTCTGGTCCAAAGACGTGTCTATTTCTCTCAGATTGTCGTGTCTGGCCTCAAGGGCGTGCTCATCGGCTCCGTGCTGACTCTGGCTGTCGACTCATACTTCTGGCAGAACGGTACGCCCTGTTTCAACCCACTAGAGCAGTTCAAGCTGGTGTTCCCCGAACTGCAGGCGTTCATTTTCAACGTGGTCGAGGGCAACTCCTCCGAATGGGGAGTTTCTCCTTACTACCAGTATTTCCTCGTTGACCTGCCTAAACTGCTGCTCAATCCTGTTGTCCTACTTCTCGTTCCTCTAGGATACATCAAGGACCCCAGTGGAAAAAGAGGCCATCTGCGTCTCCTGGGACTCACTGCTGTGCTGTACATTGCCGTGTACTCTCTGCAGCCCCATAAAGAATGGCGGTTCATCATCTACACGGTGCCCATCTTCACTCTGCTGGCCGCTGTGGGAGCTACTTCCATCTGGGAGAAGCGAAACAACAACAAGATCTACATGCTGGCGTCGGTGGTCATCATCGCCTCTGCCTTCTTCTCCTTTGTGCTCTCTTGTTTCATGGGATCCATTTCTTCTTTCAATTACCCTGGAGGATTTGCTCTTGAGGCCTTCCATGACCTTCCTGATGTCGCCAAACACACTTTCCACTTTGGAGAGCGAGGCCAGGCCTACGTGGACCCCATCATGGTGCATGTGGACGTTGCTACGTGCATGACTGGCGCTATTCGGTTCGGTGAGTCGGAAGACAAGACCGAAACCGGAGCCATCATCTACGACAAAACTGAGGATCCCGATACCCTGGAAGATCTGTGGGACGGATTCGACTATGTGATTACTGCTGAGAACAGAACCGACATGGAGCTCGCAGATACTGTCACTGCTCTTACTCGGGTTGATGGACAGGAGGCTCTACGAACTCTTGTGGAGGCCGTCAAGAACCCTGTCGAGTCTGCACAGGAGTTTGTCAAGGTGGTCCAGCTCGCGTTTGGAGAAGACGTCAACAATGCGTATTTGGAGGTGGAAAAGGTGTGGAATAGGGTTGTTGTTACTGAGCCCGCTTTGTTTATTTATAGAAGAGCTGAGCTCAAGTGAGCCCAACTGAGCGTAGCGAACTTGAGCGAAGCGAATTCACCACGAGTTAGCACGAGCTAGCACGAGTGAGCACGAGCTGCCACCATCTCTTTACGTAATAAAAATCAGAGGAATCTGTAGTTATAAGACTTGTTTTACGAAAACCCGTGTAATTTGGAGAAGGGGTGTTGCTTGGTTGAAGTTGGAGTGTGTACTGTACCCAAAAAGCCGTCTTCAGTATGGTCTCAAACACTGGATATAAAAGCTATAGGAATCGACTGTGGGATATTTTAGTTAATGTATTGTTTGGAAAAACTTGCACTCTTCAGAATTTCCGTGGCTTGTTTGTCAAGCGCGGTGTCCAACATTTCTGTTTTCACGCATTTACTTGAAGATTAGTTGAAGAAAAAGAAGACTGCGGGTACCTATTTCAATGTTCCCAACATTGAGGAGAGAGGAAGAGGTTATATTATGATGTGAAATGCCGCAAACAATTGTTTGATACTTTTAAAACTGGTCTCTTTCATACAAATATTGTGAGCTGCGGCTCGTTTTGTGTGTCGTATTTGGGCATATTTTGTTAAACGTTACTTGACAAAAAGCGACCCAACTCAGCACCACGGCCGTAATC